>CAJVSB020000734.1:0-310345 GCA_911865555.2 Thlaspi arvense
GAAAAAGTATGTGTACGGCGACGAAAGGTACGGCGGCGAGCCGTATTTCGTGCCAAGAAGCGCCGATTCAGAGAAAGAAGATGATGGGTATATACTCGCATTTGTTCACGACGAGAAGACTGGAAATCGGAGTTTCAGATCATAAACGCCATGAATTTGGAGTTGGAGGCTTCGGTGGAGCTGCCTTCGAGGGTACCGTACGGATTTCATGGCACTTTCATAAACTCGAAAGGACTTGGAAATGCAAGCATAGCAGTAGCAGTTAGCGCATATATATGCGGAAAGCTAAAAGAAATAAAAAAATAAAAAAGAAAAGTGGTTAATATATAGTGATGGAGGTCGCTAGCGTTAAGAGCGTTAATGGAGGATAGTTACGTACCAGAGGGATCTCTGCTAGCTTTAGGGACATGGAACCCGGACTCTCCTCAATTTTTAACCACAGCGGCGTTTTTTTTTTTTTTTTTGGCTTTTGTCCTTTTAGTTCGATAAAATATAGGTTTAAGTGAGGAACAAGGCTTGTAGCTTTTCTTTCGAGTATAGACAGTAATGAAAGCTCCTGGTTTCTGTTGCTTTTGGGATCACTCTTATTGAAAGTAATGAATATTTTACTTGCTTTTCTTTTACCGTCAGTCAAAAGAAAAATGGAATTTATAGTTATACACATGCGCACATACGTGTTTCCCTCTATATTTGATCTAATTCCTTCCAATATCGCTACTAGCAATATTGTTTGATGTAAAAGTTCTGAGTGCAAGGGCAAATTCGATGTTTAAATTAGACTGGTAAAAGACAAATTTTTTTCTTAAAGAAAGAAGAGTAACGTTTGGTGCACAAGTTCTAATATAGGAAATACAACAAATGGGGACTAAATATTCTTTTTGCTAGCAGCAATATGACTGCAACTCGAGTGGTACAATTTATTTTTGAATATAGTTTAGTCTAAATTGTCTAATTAATTAAATTAGGTATAACAAAAAGGATTAGATTGAATTAATCTAATCAAACTCTATAACAAGTTAGACCTAATTGAATCAATCATTTTTCTTTATCAATTTAGATTACCTTAATTGAAACCTTTTTCCAGTTGATAATTAATTTCAAAGAACAATGGCTGATTTAAAAAGGTCATTTATTTGTTTCTACATGGTATTAAAAACTAAAATGGCTGAGAAATATTTGATCTTACTGATATGTAAAATAATCAAGAAATGACAATCCAACTCTTGTGAGATCAAGCCATTTTTGGTGCACGAAAGATTAAGATGTTAATATTTCAAAATATTGCATTATTTCTGGTATTACTTTCAAGATGTAAGCTTTTGAAACATTAATGCAATAATATTTAATAATTTATTCTTTTGTTTTTATTTTTATTTTCATTTTCAGAAGCAAGAAAACGACATCGTACTAAATTTTGTTTGTTAATTAATTAGCATTGATTCATAGGTTCGATTTAGTAATTCAAGACGACCAAAATGACTTCTCTAAGGAGCCAATATATCTCTTGAGAAAAAGGGTGAATTGGTTGGAATTAAACTATCATGAAAATATTCATCAAATGTAATCCTGCATATATCTTAATTTCTCTTTTTTATTCTATTTGATATAAGATTCATGATTTTTTTTTACTCTTTCTCTTCATATCGTCATTAAAATAAGATTTATGATCTCTCACCACCCTATTTACTCACCCAAAAATACTTGACATAGGTCATACTACCAATGAATTAATCTTCAAGAGTCGAATCAATATCACTTGTTACAGAATTAATACTTTTATCTCAAAAAAAAAAATACATATTAGAATGTGTAGTAATATTATTTATAATTCATTCTCTTTCAACCTATCCTATTGAATAAACATGTTTATAATACATGACTACTAATTATTTAATTAGAATGTATATTATGATAAAAAAAATTAAACAAATAGCAATAATAGTCAACAAAAAATTTAGAATATATACCAAATTTATTTTTGCTTATTGATATTATTATATTTTTATGTATTGAATAAGTAAACAAATTATTAACTATGTAAAATATTAGATAAATAAAATTTAAATAAAACTAAACACCTATTTAATTAAAACACCATCTTACTTTATATATTAAAAACTTAAAAGGAGTTCCATAAAATATATCCAATAAAAAAATAAAGTTTTGGGATCAATGATTACTTATCTATATATTATATAAATATATTAGCTAATATAGATTATCTATGATATTAATTGATAATAAAGTACCAGAAATTTTTCTCTTAACTTTTAATGGATTTATGAATAGAAACTTACTAAACTATGCAAGTTAAATTGTGAATTTTTGTGTCTACATAGGTGAATTATTTTTTAACAATTTTTAGCTTCTAATTGAAAAAAGAAATCTTTTGCCCATATTGAAGTACTTGTTTGTGAGTTACTTTTTAAAAAAAAAAGTTTAATAGAAATAACTAGAGGTAAAAAATCTAAAAATATCTGCTTCTTGTACCTATAGTATATATGTAAATAATTCAAAATATTATTGAACAAATGTATCTCCAATATTTCAGTATTAAATTTTAATTTTAATCGTTGCCAATTAATAATATCAAAACCTTAAACATGGCCTCAATTTTTTATTATTATTGTATGGTTTATATATTTTAATTAAATCAAAAATTAAGATAAAGTTTAAGAATAAGCAAAATCATTTTTTAAAAATGAGAATATCAATAATAGATTTTAAAAATTATAAAAAACTTAATAAAGTAAATTATATAAATTATTAATATAAAGTATAAAAAATATTAATAACTTATATAAACTATTAAAAATTATCAATAACTTATATAAATTTTTATTTTATCTTAATAATATCAAAATTATAACTATAATTTAGAAACATTTATTCTATGAATATATATATCACTTATTAAATGAATAAGTAATTTAAATATTTTAATATAATAAATAATTAATATAAGTATTTTATTAAATATTTATTCATTAATTTATATTATTTTAACAAAAAATTTTAAAAATTTTAATTCTATATTCTTATCACTTTCTAATTATTATTATTTTTTAATACTTTTTTTAAATAATAACTCTTACAATTATAGGTCACTTTAAAAATTATTCATTTGTTTTGATAAGATAAGATATAATAAAAAAATTTTATCTTAATTACACAATAATTTTACTGTTTTAAAAAAAATAAAAATAATATTATTTAAAATTTTTTATTATATTTATTAAAGTTATGATAATTTTATTTTAATTTGATAAATAAAAATATAAAAAAATAGTTGTATAAATTTTTTATTTAATTATTTACAAAACTAACGATATTATCAGCTTCAAGTTAAAGCGAACGGTCCTTAGTCCAGTACTTCTAAAAATATCAGTCACTTCGACAAGGCATGCGATGCATACGTGTGCAGCACACCGACCATCGTGATGTGACAATTCTAGTGACGGACCATCATGAGTATATTTCTCCAATTATAATATTAATATATATATTATATATATATTATACACACGTGATATTCATCCTAATAAATTAAAATAATTCAAAATAAAATAAAAAGACCATAAAATGAATAAAAACTGAAAAGATGGACATGGTTAATACTGTCATTTATTGGATATAATGTATATAATTCTATTTATAAATTTAATTATTTTTATTATTGATCATAATTTTATTATAAAATAAAAATAATATTTCAATATTTTTTTTTTTAGCACACACACTTAATTATTTACTTCCAAAAAATTCATTTATTTGATTTATTAAAAACAGCGATATGCTTGAAGCGGGTTGAATAAATATATTAAATATACATAATTTTATTTAATTTAATTATTTAAATTTTTAATCTTTCAATTATATATATACACGCGTTTTTGTGCTTGTATATATATATATATATATATATATGTTAACATTCAAGATATTTAAATTAGATTTATATAAACTTTTTGTGTAATTCTGTGAGGATAGGACGCGGAGCAGGCATCGAATTAATGAAATAAGATTGCAAGTGATATACATTTTTTCTTAATTTGTATTTGTTAATAAATTTCTTCGTAAATGTGAAACTATCGTACAGGGGAGGAGAAGACCTGAAATTGTCTCGTGTATATAATACAATTCCCAGGGCAAAATAAAAAACAAAAGTAAAAGAACAATGGACCCCACCTACCTCGACCATGAGACGTCACTGAACAATAAATATATTAATATAACACACGACAGCTGGGTCCCACATTTTTTTTGTTTCGATCCGAATCGCTTCATTTTACATTGCCTTTTTCCCTTGCTAGCGCCGGCCCCATCTTTTCTATTTTGGGACCAGAATAGGGGAGCGTTCGATTGTGTTTTTATAAAATTAGTAGTGAGTAATTTAAATAAAAGTAAATAAAAATCAGAATATTTATAAAATATGAAAAAAAATTAAGATTAGTAAAATAGTGTTTGAAATATAATTTTTATAAAATAATAGTAAAAAAAATTTAGAAATTAAAATGACAATTTTACCCTTAAAGATATATTTTTTTATTTAAATTTTTGTAACTTTCCTAATTCTTTTTGACTTGTCACACACATAGGAGCGGCTAAACACAATGACTATTTGGGCGGTGGTAATCACTGTTGCCAATGATGTGCTATGAGGGGTGGAAAAGAGAGAGAAGGAAATAAAAGGAAAATGTAAGAATAGTTGAGAAATTAAATAAAATATTTAAGGATAAAATTGTCCAAAATTAATCTAAAACATTTCTATTTATTTATAATTATACTACTGAAACTAAAAGTATCAAAACTCTAGTTTCAGAAAATAACTTTTTTCTTTTACTTTTACCAGTTTTAAAAAACAACAATTTAAGCTAAAAGCAGCAAACTAAAGGGGTGTTTGCGAGAGCTTTTGTAAAATTAAAAGTGAATGCTTTAAGTAGAAGTGAGTAAAAGTTAATTTTAATTAAAAATAAGATTGTTTTGAAAAATGTGTAAAAAAGTTTTCGAAATTAGTAAATAGTGTTTGAGATATAACTTTTAGGAGATGATAGTAGAGAAACTTTTTAATAAAAAATGATAATTTTATCTTTACAAATATATATTTTTTAATTTTTTCTAACTTTCCTAATTTCTTTGGGCTATCGCATAATAGAGCCATCGCATGTAGTTGCCGTTGTGTGTGGCTTGCTACAAATGGCCACTACATGTGGCAAGCCACATGTAGCGGCCATCTCTACAGCTGCTATGTGCAGCCATTGCACGTAGTGACAAAATGCAATGTCTGTTTGGAACTGCTGCGAGCAGCCATTGTGGCGGTCGCACATAGTGGTCATCTGGGCGACAACGAACGCTAATGCCAGTGATGGATTGGTGATGGGTGGAGAGAGAAGGTGAAGGAAGGAGAAGGTAAGGATAATTGTAATACCACAAATTGTGAGGTTAATTAAATTAAAAATAAATATTAAGCATGTAATTAAAAGAAATAGGAAATTTGGGGGGTAACTGAAAAGAATTGGAATCTGAGGGCTCAAAAGAATGAAATAACACATTTTAGGTGTATGAACAAAACTAATAAGAATTGCCAAGGATCAAATTACATGAAAACTAGAGTCCAGGGACTGAATTGCAAAATCCAAGACTTTAATCCAGAAACCGTTGTAATGTTCGGATCTTCCATGATCAAGGTTATTAATTCGAGTAATTTGAAGAGAAATTGAAGCAAAATTTCTTTATAAATGGGATTGACCAGGGCTAGAGAGAACCCCCCCCCCCCAAATGAAATTTTTAGAAAATTTTCCCTTAATCATGTTAATTTCTCTCATTCCATTCGAAAATCATCCACCATTGTTGAAGGTGGAAAGTTTAATTTTTGCAAAACTTATACTATTCATGAGCTAATTCGATAGCCAACGGGTGTCGCGAGTTCATTACGATCATCAACACGAAGTTTGATTTCAAAATTTTCAAGAATTTCTCAAGTAATTTTCTTAACTTCTATTTTCAGGCAACACAAGTCTAGAAGGGGAGGAATCCAAGTCAATCTTTACCTGATTGTTTAAGCCAGGACTATTTTGGGTTTTAAGCCACTAGACTAGGCTTTGTTTGTTTCAGCTCAATTGAATCATAATTGGGCTATGGCTAGCTAAGGCTGGCTAGGTTTTGGGCTTGGCCATAGAGCTGGGCTAGGCTAGATTTTAGAATTGGATTGAGTTTTGGCAAATCCGAGTTTGGGTGAAAACCAAACTCGAACCCTCGATCTAGATTGAGGAATTTGAAACTAGCAGTTCAAGGGTTGAACCACAAGTTCATTCCTGATTCAAAACAAAATAATATTAATTAATACATAAATTAACTAGTTTAAGGCTAGTTCAAGGACAAACCGACCGGTTTCAATGTTAAAAATTAAGGAATTGGGGTTTTAATCACTGGTTTAAGGACATATTAAACCAGTTCAGTGGGTTTAAGGCTGATTCCATGAGTTTTATTACCAGTTTAGTGAGTTTCATGGTTGGTTTAGTGGGCTTAAGGTCGGTTCAATGAATTTTATTGCCGCTTCAGTGGGTTTCCTACTTGATTCAATAGGTTTATTGCCGGTTTAGTGAGTTTTATGGCTGGTTTAGTGGGTTTCATGGCCGTTCAATGGGTTTATGGCTGGTTCAGTGGGTTCAATGAGTTTAAAGTCCAGTTTAGTGATTTTATGGCTAATTTATGGTTGGTTCAACCTTTTAGTGACCAGTTCAAGATCGGTTTAGTATTTTGATATTTGGTTTAAAGGGCAATTATACTGGTTTTATGTTTTATGAGCTAGTTCAAGATATTAGTACTCGGTATATGAATTATTTGATCAGTTTGGGACTTTAGAATTCTCAATATGGGTTTCAAACACGAAAATCTAAGTATATATTTGGGTTTTTGGATGGAAATTTGAATTTAAATTAAATATGAGATATATTACATTCTAAAATAAAGATTTTGTTATTTTTAGATTCTTTGTTCAACTCTCGTTGGGCCGTATTACCGAAGCTCGGATAGCTTGATTTCTTTAGTTCTATGAGTAGTAATATGTATTTATATGTATTACTGTTTTTTGTATCTGTTAGATATCTAGCTTTACATGATTCGTTATTCGAACACACTTATTTCAAAATTTTGAATTGAACTTATTATAAAAGCTCACAAGGGGCATGTATATAATTATTTGATTTGTTTGGAAATTTCCTGAAACATTTGATTCCAGTTACTGTTATGTTTAAAAATTTAGACATTTATTAAAATGTTTCTGTAAACTCTGGGCAAACTATTTTAATGAAGTATTAAATTGTTAGAACACTGTAACTAACGGCAATAGGTGTTAGACTGGGTGTATCTTAGCTTGTTACCCTAGCTAGTAAGGGTAGTGTTAGACTATCATGATGAGTCCACATAGTAGACTTGTTTATTGATTATCGGCAGGCTAAGAGGTCGTCATCCTATTTCTTGTGTATTGGTAGGCTATGAGATTGCCGTCTTGTTTCCTGTTACGTTCTATGTTATGAGCTCTCTAAACTTATATAATTTGTCAAATCTTGTTTATGATAAAGATTATCTAATATAATTGTATACCTGTCCCTTGTTCATGGAAATGTAAATTATTATTTACTGGGTCTATCGACTTATTCTTTTTTCAATTTTCAAATTCAGATTCTACTCACCCGATGAATCCTTCTGCTTTAGAAGAGTTCGTTGTCCCTAATACTTCAATTTGAATCACAATAGTTAGTTCTTGTTCTCCATTTCTGCTTGATTTTGTTAGTTTGACTTAGTCAACTCTGTTAATCATAGATAGGCTTTTATTGATATAAAGACATGTTGACATTTCAGACTTTATGTTACATTTGGCTTTTTGCTTTTAAATTATTTAGAGCTTTCGTATACGAAAAGTTTACGGGATTGGAGTCTAGCTTAACCCTAGCGTCAGTCACGGATTTGACTTCTAGGGTCATGACAAAGTTGGTGTTAGAGTTTTAGGTTATCTGTGGCCATTAGAGCAACGTTCTTTTGTAGGGTCTTGCTTATGATTATGAGCCGACCATCTCTATAATCAAAGGGCTATAGAAGGGTGATTAGGAGTCGTATTGATCTCAATTGTTAATTCGATCTTGCACTTGCTTTGACACTTGTCATTCTGTATTTATTACAAAACCTCTAAACAGATGGACGCATCGTTCGAAAATCTGATTCAAGATTCCAAGCACAAAGATTTATTGATTCTTGAGATGCCCCAAGACAGATCACCTTCTTGTGAGGTACGGCTGGATAGACATCTTTCTGTACTAGCTAGAGGACGGGGTAGACCAAGAGGCGAGGGAAAGAGGTCACAGAAGGACGATTGGCCGAGTTAGATAGGTAGAGTCAGAAGAGGATACTCGACCTACTGATACTTCTAACAGAGTGGTTGAGGTTATGTAGGGGATACAAGGCATATAGCAAATGATGATAACGAGCATGACCAAGATGCAACAGACTTGGTTACTCTGATGGAGAGGTTAGTGGACCAGGGGAGGATCGAAGCTCTGATTAATACCAGTCTTGGAGTACTAGAGGTTAGATTGAGTTCAATTCCAATGACTCAAGAGGCTTTGCCAGGGATTGGGCAAGAGTCAACATATTGGAGACAGGAGGTCTGGATAAAAGTTAGAACTGCATAAGTAGTTTTGGGGTAGCGCCAAGTCAGTTTTGAGCATCAGGTTTAGGATTTTCTCTGATTTAAGCTATCGACTTTTTCTAGACAAGGGACTACTGAGGATCCACATCACTTTATTGATTAGATGGAGATAATATTTGAAGTAGTGAAGTCTTCTAGTCCCAAGTGTGTAGAGTTGGCCGCATTCAGATTACATGATCTACTCAGTCTTGGTATAAGACCACATTATTTTGGAGACCTCAAAAGGTGGCACTGATGACTTAGGATGAGTTTGTGACTGCATTTATACCGATTTTTATCAGCTAAAAAGAGTGATCAGCTAGCAATAGAGATTGAACGTCTTCGACGGACCCCTAACATGACCATTCTCAATTATGATACTTGCTTCAATCATCTTTCTCGATATGCTCTCCATTTGGTGACTGACAAGCGAGCAAAGGCTAAGAGGTTCATTCAAGGATTAGTAGAGCCTCTGTTTCAAGTTCTAGCCCCTCATATGGGGAAATATACCTATATTAAGGTAGTGGACGCAACTCAGATGATTGAGGCTAAGGGTTTTGAGTAGAAAACTCTCAAGGACACAAGGAAAAAGGCTAAGCACTCAGTATCCTTTAGTAGTAGTTAGAGTTCCCATTTAGGATCCAGTTTTTAGAGCCAGCAATACACTGTGCAAACCAAGCCAACACATTTGGTCATTTATCTACAGCTATCTCAGCACTAGCTGGCAAGACGAGGAGCATGGTGCAATCAGGAGTAGTATAGTTTAGTGCTACATAGTTAGGAGCCCTTGACTTGTCGTACTTGTGGGCATAAGCATTGAGGTAGTGTCACAAAGAGAATAGTGCTTGCTATCGGTGCGGTGATCTTGGGCACAAGATTAGGGATTGTCCACAAATGCAAATTGGTGACAACTAGGTAACATATTAGTTAGATAGAGTAGCTTCATTGATTCCTGAGCAGTTGGCTCAGGGGCAAGGACGAGGCTTTGGTGGTAGAGGATGTAGCCAATCCAGAAGAGGCTAGGCACACATATACACATTGACTAGATGCCCAGACATCCAACGCAGTGGTGACAAGTATGATCACAGTTGGCTTATTCAACGCATGTGTATTATTTGATCCTGGATCAACTCACTCCTATGTGTCTCTGAGTTTTGCTACTCGATTTAGTTTTCTGTCTATTGCTTTAGAGTAGCCTTTTCTTGCGGTTGCCCCTATAGGGGAATCTGTTTTGGTTAGGCAAGTGTACAAGTCCTGCTTTGTTAGAGTGGTGGATAGGAAGTTCATAGTTGACTTGATTATCCTAGATATTATTGACTTTAATGTGATCTTGGATATGAATTGATTAGCCTCTTGTTATGCCAACTTGGACTACCGTACCAAGAAAGTGAGGTTCGAGGCACTCGAGAGCCACCACTCGTATTTTAAGACGACTATAGCTTAGTCGCTGCTCGGGTAATTTCTTATATGAGCATTAAACGATTCTTATCTAGAGGATGTCAAGGATTCTGGCTTTGATCAAAGACACTTGAGTCTCAGAACCTAGCATAGAATCAATTACAGTCATGAGTGAATTTGCTATTGTGTTTCCCTAGAAGTTGCTTGGTATTCCTCTTAAGTGTGATATTGAGTTTTGCATTGACTTAGTTCCTAACACATAGTTGATCTTTATCCCTCTTTACCGTATAGCACCAACAGAACTTAAAGAATTAAAAGAATAATTACAAGATTTTTTGAACAAGCGTTTCATTCAATCGAGCACTTCTCCTTGGGGTGCTTCAGTGTTGTTTTTATAAGAAAGAAGGATGGAAGTATGCAGCTGTGTACAGATTATCGACAATTCAATAAGGTGACCGTTCGTAATAAGTATCCATTGCCCTGAATAGATGATTTGTTTTATTAGTTTCAAAAGGTGACGTGTTTCTCAAAGATCGACTCACAATCAAGGTATCGTCAATTGAGGATCAAACCCAATGATATTCCAAAGACTGCTTTTCAAACTATATATGGACATTAAGAGTCCTAAGTTATGTCTTTCGGTTTGAAAAATGCTCCAATTGCTTTCATGGATTTGATGAATCAGGTATTCAGATTGTTCCTAGATCAATTCATGATTGTCTTCATTAATGACATCTTAGCGTACTCTAGGAGTAAGGAGGAGCACATGTCACATTTACGAGAGGTGTTACAGACATTAAGAAAGTATCATTTATATGCAAAATTTTTGAAGTGTGAGTTCTAGCTATGTATAGTGGCTTTCCTTGAACAGGTGGTTTCTAATGAAGGAACCATGATTGATGAGAGCAAGATTTAGATAGTGCAGTAGTGTCCTACACTTAAGTTTATTACTGAGATTCGTAGCTTTCTTGGCTTAGCTAGGTGTTATTGTTGATTTGAAAAGGATTTCTTGAAGATTGTTGCACCTCTAACCCAATTGACACAGAAGAAAGTGAAGTTTTTAGTGGTGTGATGCTTGTGAAAAGAGGTTTTAAGAACTTAAGAACCGTTTGACTTTTACACCAATTTTAGTATTACCTTCGGGGTAAGGACGTTTTTTGGTTTACTGTGACACTTTTAGAGTTAGTCTGGGATGTGTATTAATGTAGAACGACTGTGTTATATAGCTTATGCATCTAGACAGTTTAAGAAGTATGAGCAAAATTACCCCATTCATGACTTGGAATTGGTGGCGGTTGTGTTCGCACTGAAGGTTGGAGACATTATCTGTATGGAGAGCCTTGCGAGATCTACACCTATCACAAGAGTTTGAAGTATATTTTTCGACAGAAAGATTTGAATCTTAGGCAAAGGAGATGGGTGGAATTACTTAAAGATTATGATTGTACTATTTTGTATCATCTCGACAAGGCCAATGTAGTCACTGACGCTTTGAGCAGGAACTCCATGGGGAGTTTGGCTCACATCGCTCTAGTTAGATGACCATTGATAGAGGAGCTACATGGATTAGAGGGATGAGGTGTACAGCTTCGGATAGACCAATTTAAAGTCTTATTAGCTTATATGTAGACCTAGAAGTCCTTACTCGAGCTTATCAAAATAAGCCAAGATAAAGATGTTAAGCTACTGAAGATAAAGAAAAGGTTCAAATAGGGAGATGCACAGAGTTTGAGATTGATGTAGAGTTCTGAGATGTAGTGCTCGTATTTGTGTTCCGAATATCGGTGATTTGAGGAGAGTGATCTTGGAAGAAGCTCATAACTCCAAGTATACCGTATATCTCAGTTCCACCAAGTTGTATCAGGATTTAAAGTAATTGTATTGGTAGAAAGGTATGAAGTGGGAGATGTTTGACTTGTCAGCAGGTGAAAGTTGAGCATTAGAGGCTGGCTAGATTACTTTACCAGATTGACATACCAGAGTAGAAGTGGGAGAGGATCATTATAAATTTCTTTACAAGATTGCCCTGCACACTTAGAGGTTTGACTCTATTTGGGTGATAGTGGATCAATTGACTGAGGCAGCCTGCTTCTTTCTAGTGAAGATGACATATGATACCCCCCGATATGCTCAGTTGTATATGATTGAGATAGTGGAACTCCACGGGATACCTATGTCTATCATCTCAGATCGAGGGTCTTAGTTTATATCTAGATTTTGGAGGGCTCTTCATAAGGTGTTAGGCACTCGATTAGATCTTAGTTGGCTTTTCACCTTTAGACTGATGGACAATTCGAGTGGATGATTCAGATTTTAGAAGACATGTTACGGACTTGTATCACAGATTTTGGTGGTAACTAGAGTCATACTTGCAATTAATAGAGTTTGCTTATAATAATAGTTACTAGGCGAGTATTAAGATGGCACCCTTCGAGGCCTTATACGGGCGGCGTTGCAGATCTCCGGTGGGATGGTTTGAGACTGGGGAAGCTAAGCTTTTAGGTCTAGCTTGGTACATGACTTGGTGGACAGGGTTCAATTAATCAAGCAGAGATTATTAGTTGCTCAGAGCAAACAAAAAGCTTATGTTGATTAGTGTCGATTGGAGCTTGAATTTATGGTGGGAGATCTTGTGTTTTTACCAGTTTCACTCTTAAAGGGTATTATGAGGTTTGGAAAGAAAGGAAAACTTAGTCCTCAATACATTGGACCATTCGATATATTGGATGGGGTTGATGCGGTGGCTTATCAATTGGCTCTTCCACCTGAGTTTTCTACAATGCATCCAGTATTCTATGTATCCATGCTTCAGAAGTATTTGCCTCATTTGTCACATGTTTTAGTATCATAGGAGATATAGTTAGATTCTAACTTGTTATATGAAAAAGAACTTATGGCAATCATCAACTGACAAGTTAAGAAGTTAAGGACTAAAGAGATAACATCTGTGAAAGTATTATGGAGACATCACTCGAAAGAGGAAGTGACATGGGAGTTAGAGGAAAATGATGCGTTTGAAGTACTCCTATTTGTTGAGACATAAGATTAGTTATTATTCTGATATTTAAATTCGGGGGTCAAATTTCTTCTAAGAAGGGAAGGTTGTAATACCCCAAATTGTGGGGTTAATTAAATTAAAAATAAATATTAAGAGTTTAATTAAAAGAAATAGGAAATTTGGGGGTAATTGAAAAGAATTTAGAATTTGTCGGCACAATTGAATGAAATACACATTTTAGGGGCCTAAACAAAACTAATCAGAATTGCTAGGGACCAAATTGCATGAAAACTAGAGTTCGGGGACCAAATTGCAAAATCCAAAAATTTGATCTAGAAACCATTGTAATGTCTGGATATTCAATGATTAAGGTTATTAATTCAAAAATTCGAAGAGAAATTGAACCAAAATTTCTTTATAAATGTGATCGACCGGTGCTAAAGAGAAAAACCCAACAAAATTTTTAGAAAATTTTCCATTAATCGTGTTAATTTCTTTACTTCCATCCGAAAGCTGTCTGCCATTGTTGAAGGTGGCAAGTTTAATATTTTCAAAACTTATACTGTTCGTGAGCCAATTTGAGACCAATTGAGGGTCGGAAGGTCATTCCAATTATTAACACGAAGTTTGATTTCGAAATTTTCAAGAATTTCTTAGGTAATTTTCTTGAATTTGGTTTTCGGGCAACACAAGTCTAGAAGGGGAGGAATCCGGGTCCATCTGTACCCGATTGTCTAAGCCGAGATAGGGTTTGGGTTTTGGGCCACTAGATTAGGCTTTGTTTGTTTCCGCACAATTGAATCATAATTGGGCTACGGCCAGCTGAGGCTGGGCTAGGTTTTGGGCCTGGCCATCGAACTAGGCTTGGCCAGATTTTTAGAATTGGATTGGGTTATGGCAAATCTGGGTTTAAGTGACAACCAAACTCAAACTCCTAATATAGATTAGGGAATTTGAAACCAGCCAGTTCAAGGGTTGAACCACTGGTTCATTTCAGGTTCAAACAAAATAATATTAATTAATACATAAATTAACTGGTTTAAGGCTGGTTCAAGGATAAACTGACCAATTTAATGTTAAAAATTAAGGAATTATGGTTTTAATCATTGGTTTAGTGATATATTAAACCAGTTTAGTACGTTTAAGGCCAGTTCAGTGAGTATTATTACCGGTTTAGTGAGTTTCATGACTGGTTCATTGGGTTTATGGCTGGTTCAGTGAGTTTTATTTTTGGTTCAGTGGGTTTGATGGTCGGTTCAGTGGGTTTATTACCAGTTTAGTGAGTTTCATGGCCGATTCAGTGAGTTTTATGGCTGATTCAATGGGTTTATGGCTTGTTTAGTAGGTTTCATGATTGGTTTAGTGGGTTTAATGTCCAGTTTAGCAATGTTATGGTTGGTTCAACCTTTTAGTGGCAAGTTCAAGACCGGTTTTATATTTTGATGGTTGGTTTAAAGGATAATTAGGCCGGTTTTATGTTTTATGAGCCAACTCAAGACATTAGAGCTCAGTGTATGATTTATTTGATTGGTTTGGGAGTTTAGAATTCCTGATATGAGTTTCAAACACGAAATTCTAAGTATATATTCAGGTTTTTGGATGGGAATTTGAATTTAAATTAAATATGAGATATATTACATCCTTAAATAAATGTTTTGTTATTTTTAGATTCCTTGTTCAACTCTCATTGAGCCGTATCACCAAAGTTCAGATAGCTTGATTTCTCCAATTTTGTAAGTAATAAGATGTATTTATATGTATTACTGATTTCTGTATCTATTAGATATCTAGCTTTACATGATTCATTATTTGAACACACTTAATTCAAAATTTTGAATTGAACTTGTTATAAAAGCTCACAATGGACGTGCATGTAATTATTTGATTTGTTTGGAAATTTTCTAAAAAATTTGATTCTTGTTACTGTTATGTTTAAAAACTATGGGAAAACTATTTTAAGGGAGTATCTACTTGTTAGAATACTATAACAAATGGTAGTAGGGGTTACACTGGGTGCACCTTGTCTTGTACCCCCAGTTAATGGGGTGGTGCTAGACTATTATGTTAGACCTGTTTATTATTTATTAGCAGACTAAAAGGTTGTCGTCCTGTTTCCTGTGTATCGGCAAACTATGAAATCATCGTCCTGTTTCCTGTTATGTTCTATGTTATGAGCTCCTTAAACTTGTATAATCTGTCAAATCTTGTTTATGTTAAAGATTATCTGATATAATTGTATACCTGTCCTTTGTTCATGTAAATACATATTAATATTCACTGAGTGTCACACCCCACCCCATAACTCGAGCGAGATGTGACAGTGGAATAGGGTTTAGCAATCTCCGATGCCCGGGATTCACCAGAGAAAGCCAAATCTTATTCAATTGCCGTACCTACTGAGTCAATTGTATAACTCAGATCTAAAGGACTAAATAATATTACATAATTTGATATAACATAACAAAAAAATTAAGTCATTATCATAACTGAAAATATAATTATTTTATGTAACTCATCTTTTCCAAAACAACATCTACATGTAATACAACTATTTAACTTTCATTCATCAAGCGACAACCCAAACTAGCTACTATCAACAAGAGTGGGGCCCAACCTTTCTAGATTCAAAATGCTGGTATACTGGATGCATATAATGCTGTTACAAGTCTGCATTGCTGAAACTTGAAAAATAAATAAGTGGTAAAATTTGTGTCCCAATGAATAGCTTCCAACTAAAACCAGTCAAATAGGAATATGTTGTATAATATTATAAATAAAAGCAGTTCATAAAACTAGTATAGTTGATATATGATAACACATCATGAGATAAAAATCCACTGATCATAATTTAGAACAAAACTAATTCACCAGTTGAGCCTGTAAATTTAATCATAGCAAAAAATGTCGTAAAAAAGTTAAGGATGGAAGCAAAAATATAATGGCTCCATAAATCAACGTGAAGTTTGACATGCACATAGACATAAACATAACATAAGAAGAATCTACTGGGTGCTACTGGCCATTAGACTCATTCCATAGAACACCACCCCCATAGATGAACACACATGACTTGTTGGTGTCGTAAGGCCCTACTGAGCAAATAAATCATGTAGTACTGCCATAGCAATGTGACTACCTAGTAAATTATCTTAGTGAATTGCAAACTTTCATATATATAACATACAATATAAAAATGAGATCCTTGTTTCCATTTCACCTAGCAAAATAATTATAGCATATAAATTGAAAACATTTCTGGAGAAGTAAAACATTTGGTTTTGAGATAAAATATTTATTTGTAAGAAAATTGTCACTTTTGTTGTTTTATAAAAATACTGAATTTAGGAGAAAGACCACTCACCTTTATTGATATTGTGTGTACTCAGACTCAATCTTGTCAATTTCACTAACTAATCGATATGTCTCTTCTAAAATGGAATCACATATGTTATCAATGATATGTTAGGACCATGTATAAATGCATGAATATGCTAATGCATATATGAAACATCTTTATAATTAAGTCGTTTTCTACCATTTCTATTTTGGGTCAAAAGTTCTACTACACACTTATTCCGAAAATTTTCAAAATATTAATATACACTCATCGTCAAGCTAGGTATATTAGGGTATGCTCATGTTTACAAAAGAAGTTATAATTATTTTTTTTATAAAAAATAATCTGTAGACAGGTCAACGAACTTCTAGGTTGGGGTTTAGGTAAATTCTAATGTGAGTTTGGCCTTATTTTTACTAAACTAACTTAGTTACCTTTTTAACAAAATTAATATGAACTAGTAAAATTTAATGTGAATTGGTAAGAATTATTTCTCGATTTCAAACCATAAAAATAGTGCTTAAACTAAAATCTAAACCGATTAAATGGAACTAAAACACAACTGGATTGAAAATATGGAAAAATTTTTGTTGAGAAACTCACTCGAAATTCAATTGAAAATTTCTTGCCTTGGCTCGATTTCTCGCTACCTTTCTTTTCCCTGATTCCTTTCGTTTTCTTCTTTTGTTTATTCATTAAACAATGCTCCCCATAGGCTTATGAAAAGCCTTATGTGGGTGCCTCTCACTTAAAGTGGTGCACTAATGTGGCAAAAAATTTTATTATTATTTTATTTTATTATTTTGTTATTTTATTATTATTATTTTCTTTTTTTTAAGTAATTGTAAAATACCCTTCTTACCCTCAAATATTTAGGGACTTTTAAAATTAAACTTAAGCCACTAATCACCCCCATTAAATATGCTTTTGCAAAATAAATCATAAAGTATATGATGAGGGTTTTGGATTGGGATGTTACAAATCTACTCCTCAAAGAATTTTGTCCTCGAAATTTAGTTATACTTATGGAGCAAATAGATGTGGGTGTTTCTTCCTTATATCTTTCTCCTGTTCCCAAGTCATCTCTTCTTGATCTTGGTTTCTTCACAAGACTTTCACTAATGAGACTTCTTTAGACTGTAACTGTTTCACTTCTCTAGCCAATATCTGTACAGGATACTTCTCATAAGATAGATCTTCCTTGAGATCTACTGCTTGGGTTTGCAAGACATAAGAAGGATCTGATACATACTTCTTGAGCAAAGAAACATGAAAAACATTATAAATCTGCGACAATTCTAGTGGCAATGCCAATTTATAAGCGACTAGCCTGATTCTTTCTATCACCTTGTAAGGTCTAACATATCTTGGGGACAATTTCCCTTTCTAACCAAACCTTAACATACCCTTCTATGCAGATACTTTTAAAAATACCTTATCTCCTATCTCAAAGTGAACATCCTTATGTTTGGGGTCGGAATAACTTTTCTATTTGTCTTGGGCCATCTTCAATCGGTCCCTAATTAATTTAATCTGATCTACAGTGGTTTGTACAATTTTAGGCTTCAATAATTTTCTTTCTCCTTCTTCATCCCAATAGATTGGAGTTTTGCATTTTCTACCATATAATACCTCATACGGAGCTATACCAATGCTAGATTGGAAACTATTATTATAAGCAAACTCCATCAAAGGCAAATGTTCATCCCAGCTACCTAGAAATTCTAGTACGTAACTACTAAGCATATCTTCTAAAGTTTGAATGGTTCATTTTGATTGCCCATTTGTCTGAGGATGAAAGGCCGTACTAAACTTAAGCTTGGTCCCCAAAACTTCTTGTAGACTTGTCCAAAATTGATAAGTAAATCTAGGGTCCTTATCTGACATAATAGATATAAGTATTGTATGTCTGCTAATAATTTTGTCCACATATAGTTTGGCTAACTTGTCTAAAGAGAAAGAAATCTTGACAGGGATAAAATGAGCAAACTTGGTCAACCGATCTACTATAACCCAAATAGTATTATTTCATTTTCTAGTAGTCGGTAATCCCATAACAAAATCTATGGTCAGGTGTTCCCATTTCCATTTAGGTATAGGTAATGGTTGTAATCTTTCAATAGGTCCTTGATGCTCAACCTTCATCTATTGACATGTTAAGGATTTAGATACATAATTAGCCACTTCCTATTTCATGACACTCCACCAATAGTTCTGTTTCAAGTTCTGGTATATCTTAGTACTCTTAGGGTGCATGGCGTAGGCTGAACTATGTGCCCCTTTTAAAATTTTATTTCTCAGTTCCCCAACTTTTAGTACACACATATTCTTTCCTTGAATAATAACGTACCATCTTCTTTTACTCTGGAATCTCCGTGCTTCCCATTTTTCACTTCCTCCACGATCTTCTTCAATTGAGGGTCCCATGCTTGCAATTCTTTTATATGTTCTAGAAAAGTAGGCCTTACTCAAAAATCTGCTAGTAAGGCTCCACAACTACCAACTAATAATCCTACATTCAAAGATCTCAACTCCACTAATAAGGGTAGTTGCATTGTCCTGATGTGAGATAAAATACCACCTGAAGACTTCCTACTAAGAGCATTTGTAACCACATTTGCTTTCTTTGGATGGTATTCAATGGTGCAGTCATAATCTTTAATAAGTTCAATCCACTGCCTTTGTCTTAAATTCAATTCATTTTGAGTCATGACATATTTAAAACTCTTGTAGTCTGTATAAATTTGACATTTCTCCCCATATAGGTAATGCCTCCAGATTTTCAATGCAAACACTACAACAGCTAGCTCTAAGTCATGTGTAGGATAGTTTAATTCATGAGGCCAAAGTTGTCTAGAAGTATAAGCAATAACTTTGCCCTCTTGCATAAGTACACAACCTAGACCTTTCCGCGAGGCATCACTATAAATCACATACTCCCTTCCACTAATTAGAAGTGTCAACACTAGAGTAGTGGTTTGTCTTTACTTTAACTCTTCAAAACTCTGCTGACACTCTTGACTCCATTCAAACTTGATATTTTTCTGTGATAACTTAGTTAGAGAAGACTTCCACTAATTTTCTACTCCATTCAAACTTTCAATAATGATGAAAGACTATTTTTTAAATGATGAATGAATTTTCAAAAACCAAAATTTAAATGTGAAATTTACATTATACAAAAATAATGCCTGAAAGAATAATAAATAAATAATTCATTCACATTTTCATAACACAAAATTTGTTATTACATGTTTCATGTTCATAATCACTCTGTCAAATTATAACAACCTAAATATGAAAATTTTTGATTTTTGGTATTTAATTAAGTTTAGGGGCTTAATTGCCCAAATTAAAAGAAGTTGGGGTCAAATCGTAATTTTGGAAGGGTGAGATTGAAGAAATTATAAGACTAGGGGCCAATTTGAGAAATTAGAAAGTTTGGGGTTAAATTGAAATTGTTAGGGCCTAAATTGAAGGAAATAAAAGAGGTAGGGATTGAATTGAAAGGTGGAGGGATGTAATTGAAATAAATCATATTTTAGGGACTAGATTAAGAACCAGATCCACATGTTCGGTCCAATAGTGGATCGAATAGTGGATCACCCATATTGTGATTATGGTGGCCGATTTTGGCTTGAAAATTGGGTCTTTGTGTGCGAAGCAAGTCAATGAACATTTGCCTTCAAACAATTTCGAGATTGATAAAGAAATCTAAGAGAAATTGGTTGTGTTCTGGCTGAATAGTCTGTGAATGGCTGAAGTGGATTTTCTTGGTTTTTTGATACTTTTTGATTGATTTTGGTCTAATTAAAAGACGTGGATTGGTTTGCATAGTCAAGATCTACAACTCTTAGCCTTTGATCGATCTAGATATGTCATTGGATTTTGAAATTTCTGGGTATTTGGTTTCGAATTTAGTTACAGAAAAACTATGTTGGTAGAGTCGGGTTTTCGAGTGAAGAAGACGGACTTGGATGGCATTCGGGTCTGTACTGAGTTGACCTAACCGAGTTAACTCCACTCACTGAGTCGACTCAGTTGGGGCTGGGCTAGGTTGGGCCTGGGTTGGGCTTGAGTGGGTTAGGCTGGTGAGTTGGGCTTGGGCCTGACTGGTTTGGGTTGGGCCAATGGGTTTGGGGCACGGCGTTGGGCCAACCCAAGGAAAGAAGAGTTGCGCCTAGGATTGATCAAAATTAGTGAGTTAACTCAGCGAGTCAACTTGATAGATTGATTCTAGGATATGTTATCCCGTGGACAAAAGAGAAAGAATTTGGAATAGAATACCTAGTGTTGGAATAAGGCATCCACAGTCCTAGATTAAGGGTAGAAACAGTTCAGAGGCTAGTCTAGTGGGAAATTGGTTGGTTTAGTGGGAACTTAGACTAGTTTGGGGAAGGTAAGACTAGTTCACACATTTGGAGGGTTTGGTTCATCAGAAAACGAGCTGGTTCAGTGCTGTTAAGCCAATTTTATATGCAAATGGCTTGGTTTAAGGGTTTTAAGGCTGGTTTAGTCTAGTTCTTAGGTATTTGAGACCGGTTCGGTTCAGTTCGGTTCTAGGGTACTTGAGACTGGTTTAGTTTGGTTTTAAGGTGTTCATAGCCAGTTTAGTTGGTTGAAGGACGATAAAGGCTGGTTCAAGGGTTTTAGAGACCAATTTAGCATGGTTTAAGGGTTTTTAAGAAAAATAGATGTATGTTCTTAAGTTGTGTGGATTCTAGGTGTTAGGAAATGAGCCTTGGGATGTGTGTAAGGGTCCCAGAGTGGGTTTGGAGACTGGTTTTGGGTCATTGAGTCCTTTCTTGTATCGGTTTGAGTGGTGGTTTTGATTGTGTGCTGTTGTGGTTGTAGACTCATCGGTAGAGATGCAAGGTGATCTTTCAATCATGGCGAGCGACTCAGGTTTTGACTCAACTTTGATTTGTGAATAATGATACCCTTTCTAGACATGTGTTTCCTAACTGTGTTTTATGACATGGATACTAGTTTTTGATGCATTTGGTATTTTGATTATATGCAAAATCCCTAGGATATGTGTTGATATGTTTTGAAATTTATAGTGAGCCTTGTTATGACATGTTTTAGCATCCATATGTTGATATATGAACTGTATATATGTATATGCGAAATATTTTCTATTAAACATGTAGGGAGCTGTATAGTGTGATATGATTGGGACGTTAGGGGCCCGGCGTAGGACGATGATTTATAATGTCCAGTGGTGAGTGCCCTAAGTATGGTATAAGACTATGATGCCTTGGACATGATGCACACTGTTGTGATGAGATTGAGACGTTTGGGGCTTAGTTGGAGGACAATAATCTGTTGCGTCTAATGGTGAGTGCCCTGAATCCAATATAATGATATGATAACTGTATATGATGATGCTCTCACATATATATTTTGATGTACTAGTACTACTCATTGTGTATGTACATGAATGCATTGGTACACGATATAGTACATATCCCAGCATGGCTAGAATAACTTTCATCCGTATTTATTGAGTTTAGTGACTCACGTTTTAATATCTTTCTAGATTGGGGTGACTATTCATTTTCCAACTAGAGTGTGGTGCTAGAGTCGATTTTTCTACTGACTTGATATCTGTACAGGCATTTTCCATTTTGTTCTCATTTGTACTCAGTTGCTCCTTTATTTTCTCAGACATGATTCTAGTTTGTATTTGAGGAGTTGAGTTATATTTGTGATGTGATTAGTACTGATAATGTGATGTTGATGTGAGACACACTATGGTTAGTGGACCTTAGTGCCGGTCACGGGTCCGAGTTTAGGTCATGACAAATATACTTTTTTATTCGTCTTCTTTTACTTATATTTGCTCTTTTTATCCTAGTATTTAGTTATCATTTTCTTATTACCAGTAATCAGATATATGTACTTGCAAATGCGCAAAAATATAATTAGACATATATATATTTTAAAATTTTAAATACACACACGCACACTTTGCACCTCTCAAAAATCTTAATTAAGCTCTGATATTGGTTGAAGCTGCCATAATAGCAACGCGAGGTTCCTCTCTCTTTTTATGGTTATGAGAGAGAGAGAGAGAGGAGATAATCACTATTGACCCTGAAAATAGTGACTACCCAATTTTGGGGAAGAAGATTCAATTGAACAAATTAAAAGTTGTAGGGACCATTATGTAATTTAGGAAGTTTCAAGACATATCTAATAGAAGTTAATAATTAAATTGAAAAGATAGGAAAATTGAAATACTGACCTAAACTAACTAAAACCTAAAAGGGTACATTTGAGATCTCTAAAGTTTTAATTGCAGCAATCAAAATAATTGAAGCTTAGGAGTTGAGGGATACAGTTGAAGTAATTAGCGCATTGATGGGTGGTCATGAAGATAAAACCAACTATAGCTTACATAATACTTAAGAATGAATGCTTCTAATTCCATTATACAGCAGCTTACATAATACTTAAGAATAAAAAACTCTTTTGACTGGGTTATATATTTAGGATATATGCAATTCACACCATATTTTGGAAACTATAATTCATTACTTGATATATGTAACATATGTGAATTATGTTTTGAGATTTATTACTAATTTCAGTACCAAAAGACAACTGTGTATTTTTTTTCTAAAAAGATATTGTAGGGAATCATTAATCAAATTAAAATTTTTTCTAAGATTTGATTTTTTGTAAAGCCTGATCTTAGAGTTTTATGGCGGGATAATAAACACTATACAATTTAAGGATTAATTTTGTATAGCTCGATGTTTATAGAGTTGTGGTAGACTAAATTTAATTTTTCTAAAATTTGAATTTGTACAACCCAATCTTAAAGATTTGTGTTAGGTTAAACTTTATTCAATTTTAAGGGTTAATTTCCCACAGTTCGACTTTTATAGAGTCATGGTGGACCAAATCCAATTTTAGAAAAATTTGACCCTATTTAATGTCAAGGTTGGCTTCTGCAACTTTACTCGTGGCAGGGCCAAGTCTAAGTTAAATATGTGGCTAATTTCGTGCGTTCTGACCTTCGTACTAAAGGAATCGTGGCGAACTAGTTGCTTGAAATAATAGATGAATATATTTAATTTCTTATGAATAAATTGGTTTTCCCTATTGCTTTCATGGGTTCCATATGTAATGATAAAATGTTATTATATTTTACTTGTTTTTGTTAAACTTGTGGTAATTCTTTCTTTGCGAATATTGTATCATTGCACTAAATTTTTCTATGCCTCGTTTTCAAACCTCGTAATATGACTTTTTACTAGCGTTACAACTAGTCCATTTATTTTTTCCCCTCTTAGAATTGTAAGGACCCGATTGGTTCTTGTTTTTCTTTGGGACTATTTTGCATCGATTGAAAAAATTGGGGAGTGAATTTGAAAATTTCAGACTAAATTGGACATAATGGAAATAGGGAGGACTGGATTGTAGAAAGTATTAAATTTGAGGGACCAAATTGAGATTAGTCAGAAATTCGGCATGAACAGTGACCGACCGGCTGTTTTTGCCAAATTGACCGGTCTTACGATAATTATTTTCGTGGATTCTTGCACCGTTGCATGCGTTTTTAGGAAACCTAGTGAAGCCCTCGATCAATTTAGAGGTTTCGGGAGAGAAGGGAGAGAATTCGGGGGTTTTGGGTTCGGTTGGCCATCCGTGTGAGAACTGGGTTTTCTTTGAAAATTTGAGGTGGTTCAGCTCGTTTTTCTTCGATTAATTGGCTTGGTGAAGCTCTCGGAAGTCGGTCTGGGTTGTATCGACCTTCCATTGAACCAGGTGAGTTTGATTTTTTTGTTTCTTAATTTTCTTTTGTTCCAGGTTCTGTACAGGGGAACGGGTTTCAGATGGAGGTTTGGGGGGGGCTATGATCGAGTGAAGAAGAAGGGACCCGGCTAAGCCGAGTCCCTCATGAGGGTCGACCCGGGCTCGGCTCGACCAGGGTGCAGCCTGCGGCCCTAAGTCGCGGGCCAGCTAGAAAAGGGGAAGGGGTTACAGACCCGGGCCAACGGCTCAGGTGGGGAAGAAGGGACCCGGATGGGTCGGGGTCCCTGTACTGGGCCAGCCCACCTGTTGGGCTGGGCTCGGCCCAGAAAGGCGGTGGCCCCGCGGGCTGAGCCGCGGGCCAGCCCAGATGAAGCTGGGCTAAGTTGACTCATTGGGTCAACTCGCCCCAGTGAGGTAAAGGCTGGGTTAACTCAGCCGAGTTGACCCAAAAAGGGAAAATTGGAATAGCCTATCCACGGAGGATAGGAAATTAGGGATAAGGTCAGATTGAGGATAACAGAGGATAGCAT
Organism: Thlaspi arvense; assembly: GCA_911865555.2. Taxonomy (NCBI): domain Eukaryota; kingdom Viridiplantae; phylum Streptophyta; class Magnoliopsida; order Brassicales; family Brassicaceae; genus Thlaspi; species Thlaspi arvense. The sequence continues at coordinate 24,717 of CAJVSB020000734.1, forward strand.
AACCCGGATTTCTGGGATTAGGGTTTGGAGAGTTGACTGAATCGGTCGGAACCGGTTCAACGTTTGACCGGCCGGTTCAATGGGCAAACGGACTCAGATTTGGGAAGTTGGACCGTTTCTGGGTTCAAGAAGAAAATACCTATCAAACCAAGTGGGTTTGGGAAATTTTGGGTGTCCGGTTCAAGGCGAACTGGCCTCGGTTTGCGTGTCGATGTTCTCGATTAGTGTTTTTTGCCCGGTTCAGCCTAATTTTAGAGGTTTTTGGCCAAGTTAATATGGTTCCTAAGGTTTTTGGGTCTTCTGAATCCAATTTTGAGGGTCTCGTGGCCAATTGAGATGAGTTAGAGATAGTTTTGACTCGACTTAAGCCGGTTCAAGCGTTTTGGAGACCGGTTCGATACGGTTTGAGGATCGTGAAGGCAAGTTTAGTCAATTTGAGGATAAATAAGTAGAGTAGTGACTGTTAGTAGGTTGAAGGGTTTCAAAGTGAGTCAGTGGTGTCTCGATATGCGTGCTGAGAGTCTGGACCTAGGGGGAGCCCCGGGTCGCTTTTGATGAGTGAGTTTTTGGGAGTAACCTCAGTTTCGATTATGACTCGTGGTTTGATGATTGTAGATACTCTGGGGGAGGTTCGCTTCGATCCTTGATCATCTGCTTGAGATTCGGTATTCGGTTTTGACGTGTTCGGTGAGTGACAGTACTCTCTGTATATGTGTTTGCATCATGATTTTTCTGTTAATCTTTGTATTTGAATTCTGAACACTGTTATTGTATTCGGTACTTGAATCTATCTGTTTTAGAGTCTAATACGCCTGAAATTATATCTGTAACTACAGGTGTATATCTGCCTCAGTGCTATATGTCTTTTGTTAAGTATATCTACCAGGAATATGTGCGTGATTCTGAACATGTGTATGTGATTCCGGTTTTTCGGTTTCGATTCTGGCTCTGTTCAGGGGTGCCAAGGACTCGGCCATCGAACGGTCGACCGCTGTACTGTGCGGGGAATGCCTTGAGTCTGGACGGTGGGCCGCCGTGGCATTTGGGGAGTGCCCTAGGCCCAAAATGGTGATTCTGATTCTGACTCAGGCTTTGATTCTAGCTCTAACTTTGGCACGGGATCCCAGTGTGACATCTGTGTTTAGTGACTCTAATTCTAATTTTGGGATGCTAGGGGCTCTGCCGTCGGGCAGTTGGCCACTGTCGCACGGGAAGTGCCCTAGGTCCATCTGTGACTCTGATTCTGATTCTGGGATACCAAGAACTCAGCCGACAGATGGTGGGCCCCTGTACTGTGCGGGGAGTGCCTTGGGTCCGGACGGTGGGCCGCCGTAGTGTACGGGGAGTGTCCTGTATCCACATGTGGCTCTGAATCTATTATGTGTTACGTGTTATGTGTTATGTTCTGATATTCTAATTTGATTCTGATTTTCTGGTTATGACTGTGCATATGAAACTATATGTATTAAGTTAAGAAATGTGATGTTGTAAACCGTGTTGTTACTTGTGTGATACATGTATTTTGAATGACCTGAGTTTTTGTCATGGTGTGCCCAGTTAGTACTGTCATTCACTGAGTTTCATACTCATCCCTTTTTCCTCCCCACCTTTCAGATTCCGGTTTTGACTAGCAGCGGTAGTTTCTGCGACGCTTTTGTCACTGCTGCATCGACCTGATTGTATGGGCACTTCCTGTATATTTACCTTTTTGTATTCTAGACGCTCCATGTACAGTCAGATACATTTTGTGGTATATATGTATATAGGATTTTCTGATAAGATAGTTTATCCGTTCTGTTGGGTCAGAGGCTTATTGGGGTTGGTACGCCAATCCTAGTGCCGATCACGCGCCCGGGTTGGGGCGTGACAAGAATAATGGGTGTTACTCTCGAGAATAGAAAAGAACTTTTTGAGAGAGAGATTTTTTTTTTTTTAAATCTCTTTACTTGTATTTGGTTGTAGGAAAATTGGGATAAATTTATTTTCGTCCATCAGATTTAAACTTAATTGCAAATCACACTTATGATTTTTATATTTAGCAATTTCATTCTTTTAGTAAATTTTCGGTGATATTTTTTGTCAAAATATTTAAATTATGTATATAAAAACTAATATACACTTTTTGTACATTATAACATATGCTCAAATAAGAATAAAACCAATTACATTTAAAACTTAATTTACATATCATCCAAAACTTGATTTATTTATTTACTATTAAATAAATAATAACTTTTTATATAACAAATTTTAATAATCTCAAATATTATTAAATCAACAATCAAATATCAATAATTGATTTCATGGTTATCACGTTATTCTCCCTTTCAAAATCAGTTCTGTTCAATTTAAGAGAGAGTTTAAATTAAAGAATTCATTTTAATTTTTATTTTATTTTTGACAAAACTAATTAAAACTAAGTTCAAATAATTAAAAATCATTTCCTCAAATTAAAAATTCCATCACTTACAATTTAAAAGTTATATTGAACAATAATATTAATTAGTAAACTATAATATTTTCTATAAAAAAAATATATATATGTTCACTTCTCTTAAGAGTAGTTAATCATAGAGGTTGGCAAAATGCAAATATGACTTACCCATTTCATTTGCCTCTTTCTTATAGTTTTGCACAATCTATAAACCCCCAATTGACTTCTAATTTGTCAGAACAAAAATGATCATGATTAAGGACTCTCTCTAAAATATTAAACACACTTTTAACCCTTTTTTTTTACTTAAATTTATAACTGTCTATTGGGTACCAATAAATGATAAATAATTTAGTATAACACTACTTTCCAAAAAAACTTCTAACTTATACATGTTCAACTGCCTTACCTTCTTTCTTCCAATATACAAGTATCATACATAGCAAAATTAGAGATTTTTTTAATTTTATTTAATTGCCAATAATATATTATTTATTTTTCATAAAAAATATGACACTTTACTAATCAATATTATTCTTCAATATAACTTTTAAATTGTAAGTATTGAAATTTTTAATTTGTGGAAATGATTTTGTAATGGCCCAAGATTTCATTTTAAAAGCAGAAAAAGAAAAGGGGGTGTAGTAGAAGAAATTAGATTGTTTTGGGGTGTTTTTATAAATTCTAGAGAGTTCATGGGCTAATTTGAGGAAAAGGGGGAGTTAATTGAAACAAATAAAAGTTGTTGAGGTTGGATCGGGACAGGGGAGAAACCTTTAGTCGGAAATCGTTTGAAGGTCCTCGAAGTAAATTCGCTCCAATAGGAGTGAGGCAACTCTTAAAATTTTGGGGTTTTGTGCGAAGGAGAGAGGCAAACCTTAGAGTGTGTTCAATTTGGGAAGAGGAGTGACAAAGAGGGAGAATTGAAGCTGGGAGAATGACGAGGCTCGGCAGGATTTTTCGAGAAAATCTAGAATTTTGCAAGAATCGATCCGATTAAAGTCAGGAAAGCAACTTGGGGGAACTTGGATTGCAGGTTATGGCCTTCGATTTGAGCAGGTAAGGTTGAATTCGGGGTTAATTTCGAGGTTTAAGGTGTTCAAGGGTTGGTAGGACTTGGGTTCTGTGACCTGGGTTTCTGGGTGAGGGTGACAGACCTAGATAGTATTCGGGTCTGTCTTAAGGTAAGGGGGCCGGTTTGGCCCATCTGGGTTGGAACGGCTAGTTCAGGGCTCAGCCCGGTTCAAACTAGAACGGTAGGACTAATTCTTGGTCCAACAGGGTGAGGAGAATGAGAGAGAAGCTAGGTTGATCAGTGGACTACTCTAGTTCACCTAGTTTTTGGGGTTTTAAGGTTAAACCAGCCGGTTTTAGAGTTTTGAGTTTGGTTCAAGGGCTTTTATGTCTGGTTCAACTGGATTTTGTGAGAATCCTGGCCAGTTCAGTTCGGTTTTGAGCAATTTGAGATCTGTTTGACCTAAATTAGAGGGATCCAAGCCCGGTTTAGTCCGGTTGACCTTGGTCTAGGGAGATTTAGGCCTAGTTCAACCCAGTTCAAAAGGAATTGGACCCAGTTCAGCTCGATTTAGTAGGGGTTCAATCTAGTTCGTTGAGTTTTGGCGGTTTATGGCCAGTTTTGTTCGTGGTGGGTTATTCAAGCCGATTCAAGCCGGTTTAATGATCTTTGGAGATCGGTTTACCTCGGTTTAAAAATTTTGGTTGAAGATAGGGTTATGTTTGATTTAGTCATCGGTTAGGATTGAGTAAGGGTATGTTGGGAAGTCTTGGGATGCGTGTTAAAGGCCCGGGTAAGGGGGAGTCTCGGACCATTTTCGGGAATTGAGTCATTTGAGGTAAATTCTAATTCCGATTCTGATTATGTTTTGGTGATTGTAGCACTCGTGAGGGTGACTTATCTCGACCCGTGAGTCGTCTGCCAGAGTGTTGGATTTTGGCTCGGACGTGTCCAGTGAGTGACAGTGCCTTCCATACCTATGCCCACACTGATTTTTTTTCTGCTATGGACTGACTGCTGGATTTTCTAGGATTGTGATTTGACTCAGGGACATGTATCTGTTTGTTTTTTTTTTTTTTTAAATTGTGATAAACATGGATTGATTTTCATAAACATTTGCCTATATGCCTCAGTGATATGCGTATTTTCAAAAATATTACCTGTTAGGAGCTTTATGTGATCTAATTCTGAGGAACACAGTAGTGTTCCGGCACTATGTGCCTTCTGTGATTGTGATTCTGATTCTGGCATGGGATCCCGGTGCAATATGTGATATGTGATTCATGGGATGTGTGATAAGTTTTGATACTCCGATAGGTGTTTGATTTCCTAATTCTGTTTGTTTTGTGTAACATATGTATTACCTGAGGCAATTGTATTTTTGTAACTACACTATTTTGTGTTATTTAAGGTGAAATCAGTGACTAAAATGCTTATGATTCATGTCCTGTATGGGTAGAGGAGTGCTATCATTCACTGAGTTTTATACTCACCTTGTCCCCCCATTTTCCAAATTTTTGCACCGATCTGCAACAGTAGTTTCAGTGACCGAGTTTGTTTGCCACTGTTTTGATTTTGATGTATAGGCACATTTGTACATATTCCGCTTTGTATTTTAGATGCTCCAAGTATTCCTCAGACAAGTTTTGATATTTATATATATTGGATTGGGTGTTTTAAATTTTTTTTACTGTCCTTGGTTCTGTTCTTACTTGAGGCCGGTTAAGGTTGGCAAGCCAACCCTGGTGCCAGTTACGCTTTGAGGTTGAGGCGTCACAGATTTTTAATTATTTGAATTTGGTTTTAATTAGTTTTGTTAAAAAATAAAAATAAAATTAAAATAAAATCTTCAATTTAAACTCTCTCTCAAATTGAACGGAACTGATTTTAGAGATGAGAATAATTTGACAACAATAAAATCAATTGTTGATTTAATAATATTTGAGATTATTAAAATTTTTTATATTAAAAGTTATTATTTATTTAATAGTAAATAAATAAATTAGGTTTTAGATGTATATTATAAATTAAGTTTTAAATATGATTAGTTTTATACTTTATTTGGGGACATGTTATAATGTACAAAAGGGGTATGTTAATATTTATACACATAATTTAAATATTTTGGCTAAAAATATTATTGAAAACTTATAAAAAGGATGAAATTATTAAATATAAAAATTACAAGGATGATTTTACAATTGGGTTTAAACCTTAGGGATGAAAATAAATTTATCCCTAGGTGAATCTGTGGTTCAAGTTCTAAAATTTTTAAGAGTGCATTTAGGTGAGTTTTTAATAATATTTTAAATGCAATAGACTTGAAAATTATTTTTGGGTTCTTACATTATCATCTATTTTACTAATTTTATAAAGGGAACTGTCGCTTTTACTTTCTAAATATATACGTTTTCTGTGATTTGAACTTGTGGTTGTGGATCTTTAAATCTTGAACCAACGTGAAAATTTAAAATAAAATATATCACGAGTTTTACAAATTCAATTTTGTCTGCTACCGTGCAAGTTTCAATTAATGCTTTTCCGAATTTCATGGAGCTTGCTTTTTTTTTTTTTTTTTTTTTTTTTTTTTATGTTGAGAGGAGAGATTGCATTTTCATAAATTAATTGTAGGAACAAAGAAACAAGTTAATATCTCATACATACATCTATACATGTATGTATAAAAAGATTGATGTCGCGGTAAGCATAATTTTAAAATTTTACCTTACGAACTTTTTTTATTATATAAATTAAATATTATAAAAAATAATCAAAACACAAAAAAAGTCTCTAATCATGAACACCACGCAAGTCCAAGACAAGCATGCAGAAGGAAACTATACAAGGAGAAAAAGCTGAAGTACCTTTCTTGACTATCTATTTTGTAAAGCAAAAATAGAGAAGAACTGACAGAAAGAACAGCAAGAGAAGAAAAAGTGTATCAGCATGCTTCACCTAATCCCATCCATCATGGGATTTGATTCCATCATTCATCCAAGCCATTTCTTTTTCGTACTTTACATTTCATATTTTTAGTAAATTCCTGAATTATTTTCATTAATCACTTGGGAGGCTACTTATTATGATGCATGACAAGTTATATTTTATCCATATTTTGAAAACTATTTTTATTTATTATGATGGACGACAAGTTATATTTTATCCATATTTTTTTAACTATTTTTATTAGGAGTTTTGATTTATTTCTTATTAATTTTGGTATAAATGAGTTTGTGATTCAACAATTCATGATTATTGTCTTTTGTGATATTTTTGCAATAATCCTAATTAGAAATATTAGGGAATCAATTAGTTAAATTGGGGATTAGGGGCCAAACTGCATAAATTGAAAGTCTTAGGGGTTGAAATGGAAATTCTAGGGACTTGATTGTGAGGAAACAAAGGTAGAGGGACTGATTTGAAAACAGGATAAAACTCTGCCAAGAATAATGCTACTTCCCTGTAGCTCCCATACCATGATGGATGGGAATTGTTAGGTCGTGTGAATCAAGCATTTAAGCTCATTTTTGCATCATGAACGAAAGCCCTCAACCAATTTCTAGTTTCCGAGTGAGGAAGTGGAAGAATTTTGTGATTTCTGGTCGACGGAGTTCGCTGGTTGCTGGTGGAAGTTCGGGGGCTTTTTATTTAGCTTTCCTTCTGATTGGGAGCTTTGTTGGGGCTGTTCGGGGGTGAGGGAGTGCTTGTGCTTTGATTTAAACCCAAGTATGCTGTGTTTTCTTTAATTTTTTTTTGCTTTTTTCTCGATTTTCAGGTTGCAGGAGTCGGGCCTGCAACCAGGGTTGAATGTTGGGTTTTAGGGCAGGGAAGAAAGGATCCAGATAGGTCTGGGTCCTGTGTTGGGTTAGGCCAGGCCGGTCTGGGCTCGGTCCGGGGACGCCCAATCGGGATGGGGGTCAGCCCAGCTGAGCTAGCTCGAGCTTTAGTGTCATGGCCCAAACCCAAGCCCGTGACCGGCACTAGGGTCCTTGACCCTAGTGAGTCATACAACCACAAACATATACCAAAACCAACCAAAACACACACACACACACACACACACATATATATATATACATCTCAAACCATCAATTACAAAGCCAGGATCCTATTTGAGTGATAAAGGGAGTACTAGAATACAAAACAGGTGAATCAAAGAACTCGCCCATACATCGAATAGAGTTGCAGATAACCGCCTCAACCCTAGCATGCAGCTCGAAAACAGCAACCTATATCTGGAAAGTTTATAAAAAGTGAGTCGCGAAACTCAGTGGGTACAGATGATACCTACTCTATGCATGTTAGGATATGCATCATGCCACAAACCGAAAACCATATATACATACATGGGGATTAGTAAGACATGTCAAACATACGCTTAAAGGTACCGTTAACCCGACATCACATCACAACACATCACCTTACATCACATCATATCATCTCACATCACAGCACTGGACCTAGGTCTACTCACCACTAGACGTTACGGATCACCGTACTTCAGTCGAATTCCTGGCATCGCAATCACCTCACACGACCCAGGCTGACTCACCAGTAGACGTTACAAACTGCAGTCCTCCAGCTGAGTTCCTGGCATCGTAAGCAACTCACACGACCCAAGTTGACTCACCACTGGATGCTACGGATCTGTATTCTAGTCGAGTTCTTGGTAGCCCCAAATCATATCACACGAAATCATCCTCACATACAAGTCAAAAACAAGTACACATACTCATACAAAGTTCACATCTCCAAAAAAAAGGTGGTACATACCAACATAGTTAACTAACAGTTTATAAAACACATAACACGTATTCCGAGATTTATATATCAAACATAGTTTTGCAAATCCATGCAGTCATCATGCTAGAAAAACAGGTATGAAAATACATGCATAGAGAGGGTATCATCACTCACCATACATGTTGAATCAAAAGAAGTCTTAGGTCACCTCAACCAACTCTACGGTCTAGGTATTCCTCTACGGGTGAATCTGAAATCAAATCACACAAAACTATCACCAACCCCATCACCAGTACAAAAAACGGGCTAGACAACTCAAAACCGAACTCAAATCCCATCTCTACACCCTGACATGCATTCTGAAGCACCACTATCCATTGCCAGGACCCATGTGACTCACTAACATTCAACACTACTTAACCACCCTGAAATTTACGGAACCCGCCTCCAAGACCCTCGAGCCGTAACGAGCCGGCCTCCAAAACTCTCGAACTGGCTTAAGCCGGTTCGAGACTACCCCAAACTCAACTAAATTGATCTTGAAACCCTTAAAATTGGATTCAAAATGTCCAAAAACCCTAGGAACCGGTCTAAACCTACCAAAAATGCCTTGATCCGGATGAAAACCCCAATTCTAAGCACCGGCACACAAACCAAGCCAATTCACCTTGAACCACTCACCCAAAAATTACCAAACTTCATGGTTACCTAGGTCTTATCATGTTGAACCAGGAATCGGCTCAAATTTCCTAAGAACTGGTCTAAACACGGGTGAACCAGTAGCCCGAAGGGCATCACACTAAACTAGCCAGTTCACCCTGAATTGGCCACCTAAAATTTCCCAAACCATCTGGTTTGATAGCTCTCATTCCACTGAATCGGAAATTGGTCTAATCACTAAGAGAACCAGTCCAAAAAGCCTTGAACCAGCCGATCAAAACTTCGATCAACACTGGCCAGTTCACTGTCCAAAAACCCTAATTTCAATATTAAATTAATAAATTTTGGAATATCTAATTCCTGCTATTTCAATCAACCCCTTATCCCGGCTAGCCTATTCTTGAGGATAGCAAAACCTAATTCCTTCCTGAGTCAACTCGGAGAAGTTGACTCGCCTTCCTTTAAAATAGAGGGCCGAGTTGACCCATTGAGTCAACTTGGCCTAGCTTGGGCTTAATCGGGCTAGGCCAACCCGTAGCCTGCCTTGAGTACCACAACCACCCTCACTGGGCCGAGTCAACCTAGCGGGTCGACTTAGCCCAGTCACTGCCTGAGCTACCCCACGGCTCAAGACCGCAAGCCAGCAACCCTTCTAGGCCGAGCCCAGGCCCAACAGCCCGGGGCGACCTTGTACGGGACCTTGACCCATCTAGGTCCCATTTTCTTCACCCGTTGAAGCAACCCGAACGCGCCTCCCTTGTATATAGAACTCGAAACCAAGAAAACCCAAAAATCAAAAAATTTTGCAAAAATTTCAACTTACCTAGCCGAATTGAAACCCACTAGCTTGAATTTCGAAGCCCCGAAATGATTTCCAAGCTTTAATCGGATCCAAAAGTACTCAAAATCACGGTTTTCTCTGAAAAATTTCGGTCGCCTGCTGTAGCTCCTTTTAGTTCCAATTCCCTCTCTAACTCACTCAAACTCTCAAATTTAACACTCATTGAGACTTGATTCTCATCTTCACACATAAACCCGAGGTTGGGTGAAGCTATCTTGCTCCCATTGGAGCGAATTTGCTTCAGGGACCTTCGGCCAGGTTCCGGCCAAAAGTCCTCCCTCCTGTCCCACTCTAGCCCACCTAATTTCCATTTCTTTCAAATGACTCCCCCCTAAATTCTATATTGATCCCCCCCAGCTCATCCCTATTTTACACAACGCCCCCAATTCTTTTAATTAATTCCAAAACACCCCAAGTCTTTTTAATTAAATTTTCTAGAATTATATAAAAAATTTTAAGATCATTACACTTAGGGCCGCTCAATGGGTTGGTGGGCTTGGGTTGAGGGTCAGCCTAGGTGGAGTGGGCTGGGCTGAGTCAACTCGGTGAATTGACTCGACCTAATGGTCAAACCGTGGGTTAACCCAGTGGGTTGACCCAACAATGAATCAGGGATATGTTATCCCAAGGGATAGGGCAGAACAGGTATAAGGGTCAAATTGGAGGATAGACTATTCGAGGGGAAATTAGGGTTTTGGGTTGACTAAACTGGCCAGTACTGGTTCAAGGTTTGACCGGCTGGTTCAGTGGTTAAATCAATTTAGATTTTTGAAATTGGACCATTTTGGATTCGAGAGGATGAGATCTGTTGGACTGAGTTGGTTTGGGGTTCTAGGAAGTCTGGTTCAACTAGAATTTTAGTGCTTTTGGGTGACCGATTTAGACTGGTTCTTAAGATTTTTAGGCCTTTTGAATTCAATTTTAAAGGTTTTGTAGCGAGTTCAGTTGGGTTTGAGATAGTTTTAAGTCAATTTAGGCGAGTTTGAGGGGTTTAGAGGTCGGTTCACTATGGTTTGAGAATTTTGGAGGCTAGTTCTTTATTGTTTGAGGGTTGTTGAGTAAAATTAATGAGTGTTAGTGAGTTGTGTGGGTCCCAGTAATGGGTAGTGGTGCCCCGAGATGCATGCCAAGGGTGCTGTGATGGGATTTGAGCTCGATTTTAGGCTGTTGAGCCCGTTTCTTATGCTGATTTTAGTGTCAGTGATGATTTTGTATGGTTTTGTCTACAGATACACCAATAGAGGCGTGTCCAGACTGGTGAGTCGGGTGAGAATGACTCAGGACTTCTTTCTTAGCTTAGCTTCAGTATAGTGAGTGATGATACCCTTCATATGCATGTGTTTTTCATACTGTATTTTCTGGCATGATGATTATGTGATTTCGTAAACTGTATTTTGGTTATATGTTACACTTGAGATATGTGTTTTGTGATTTGTTATTTGTTAGTGAGCTATGTTGGTATGCGATACTGGTTTTGAGATTTTTGACTATATATATCTATTTTGGATTGATATATGAAGGGTCGTGATACGCGTTGAGATTGTGTTGCTTTACTGAGCGTGTTGCCCTAGTGGGTATGATGTGTTGCCCTAGTGGGTATGATGTGTTGCTCTAGTCGTGAGATGGAGGATGCCTCTTGACCGGGAGCGTGATATGGATGCCCTGGTGGGCGTGATGCTCCAATTGCGAAATGGAGGATGCCTCCGGCCGAGAGTGTGATTTGTGATTGTGATGAGTCCGATCATGAGATGGAGGATTCCTCCGATCGAGGCTGGAGTCTTGTAATGTGATCATTGTACTCCCCTATATGTATGTTTTGTTATTGAAACTACTCACTATATATACATGTGTGTGTGTATAGTTTTGGACTTATGATGTGATACATATCTCGACGTGCATAGTTTAGGTATCATCCTTACTTACTGAGTCTCACAACTCACATTTTGTTATCTTTCTAGATCAACTTGACCGTTCATATACCTGATAACAGTGGTCAAAGCTGAGGTCCACGAGTTGATTGAAGTATGGGCATGTTCTTTTGTTTATCTATTTTGTACTCTAGTGCTCTTTTATTACCTAGACAGAATGCTGGTTTGTATTTGAGTAGTATGAGATATTATGTGGTTTTGATTAATCTTGAGTATGTTGTGTTGTTATGAGGTTGACTAAGGTCGGGGACCCTAGTGCCGGTCAAGGGCCTAGGTTTGGGCGTAACAATTTTATAAAATGAATCAAAATTTAATGAAAATGATAAGATTGGAGATAGATAATTCTAATAATTTAAAATTATTAAACTTCAAAATTATGAGATCATTTTAATATTTGGTTGAGTTATATATAAAGTGAAAAATTACCTACATCTATCACTTAAGATCACTTAAGATGTGGATGTTTAGCAGTTTTCTTCACCTTGAAGAGACTTCATCATGATGGCAGAGAGAAGGACTCTTCCAAGAGGAGAGCTCAACTAGTGCTTGACAGTGCAGTGGTGACAAAGATGACTGAGACTTTTTTTGCTTTGTCACTTTTATTTTATTTTAGAGTTTTATATGTTTAATTGGATTGCTTTTTAGTTTGATTTAAGTATGGAGTAAATTTATTTATTTATTTTTATGATTTCCAACAAAACTCAATGTGTAGGTTGGGTTATTTAATTTTTCTCTCTTTGGTTATGAAAAAGGTTTATTTGTTTATCTAATTCTATGATTAATACTTTTAATTTCTCAATCAATAATTGAATTGATGTCACAACCCAATCGGGCTTGTGACCGGCACTAGGGTCTACTAACCTTAGTTAGCCTCACAACCACGATACATGATCAAAACCAGGCATATCATATGAATATCTCATTCTGCTCGAATACAAGCCAGAATTTTATATGAGAAAATAAAAGAGTACTAGAGTACAAAAGGAAAGATAAAGAAATATGCCCATACATATCAATCGATTGGAACAACTCTGATAACCGGCAAGCAGAAATACGATCAACCAAACTAATTAGGAAAGATATGAAAGAGTGAGTCATTAAACTCAATGAGTATGGATAATACATAATCTATACATGTCGAGATATGTATCACATCACATGTCTAAAATCGTACATATACATATATAGTGAGCAGTAACAATATCAAATACATATATGTGGGAGAAAAACAAACACGTCACGAGACTCTAGCCTCGTGGCTCTCAGAATTAGAGGAAATTGCCGTCACATGATCGAAGGCATCATAATCATATCAGATGGCCACTCTGATCAGAGGAATCCTTCATCTAATGATTAGGCTCATCACAATCACAGATCACGCTTCTGGTTGGAGGCATCCTCCATCTCATGACCAGAGCCTCTATCTCAAGACATAGCACAACTCCCCACATATGAGTCAAAAATAGGTATATACACACGTATAGTTTATATCTCAAATATCGATATCAACATATCAACATAGCTCACTAATTATTCACAAATCACATAATACATATCCCAGATGTACACATATGATAAATACAGTTCACAAAACATAACATGATCCATGCTAGATAACACAGTAAGAAAATGCATGCATAAAAAGGGTATCATTACTCACTATAAAAGGTAAGCCAAAAAGAAGTCTCGGGTCACCCCGCCTGACTCAACGGTCCATGTGCACCTTTGTTGGTGAATCTATAACCACAATAACAAAAACTCATGACCGGCGCTGAAAACGACAAAAAAAGGGCTTGATTGCCAAAAAATAGGCTCAAATCCTACTCTAGATTCCTAGCACGCATCCTAAGACTCACTACCCAACATCCAAGACTTACGTGACTCAAGAACATTCCTTAAATTCACTTAAATACCCTTGAATGTTAGGGAACCAACTTCCAAAACCCTCAAACTAGCGTAAAATGGCCTAAAACTACCTTAAGTCAATTAAACTAGCCATGAAAACTTCAAAATTGGATTTGAACTAGTCTTAAAACCCTTGGAACCAGACTAAATCGGCCAAGAATCACCTAAATGAGAGCCAAATTGGCCTCAAAGCCCTTGAACCGGTTTAGAAACCCTAGAACTGGGCCAGCTCAGCTAAAAACCCTCAATTTTCAATCAAACTAGTCTCACCAGAACCCTAGGACCAATTGGGTCCAATAGATCTCATCTTGCTGGACCAAGAACTGGTTCAACTTCCCAAATCTGAGTTGAACTGCCTCCTGAACCGACTGATTTAACCTTGAACTAGCACTAGGCTAGTTCAATCAACAGAAACCCTAATTTTTCCCTTAGACAGCCTATCCTTACCTTGGTTATTTAATTCCCATTTAATTCTATCTCTGTTTTGTCCTATCCCCTAGGATAACATATCCCTAATTCCACTGATGGGTCAACCTAGTTGACTCAGCCTAGTCCACCTCACCTAGGCCTATCCTCGGCCCAGGCCCATTGGACCACTAGCTTAATTGGCCAGGCTTGGGCCCAACTAGGCCTAGCCCAACCTAATGGCTTAGCCCAGTCCAACCAGGCTGGCCTAGCCCACTCGGGCTGCCCAAGCCCATTGGGCTAGTTCGGTCCAAACCCAATCGGGACTTGACCCAAACTGGCCCAATCCAGCCTTGGCCTGGACCCCACTTGGGTCTGACCTATACAAACTTGGGTTCATCCTTTCCACTCGGCTCTTGACCCAAAGCCTGCATCCGAGTTTGTAACAGACTCAAAACTCCAAAAACTCAAAAAAAAAAAATCAATCTTACTTTGGTCAACCAAGGCTGGAAATAATGCAGATGAAGCCGATGAACAAACCAATGGGCTTTAATCGAAGCAAAATAGGTCGAATGAGCCTCAAAACCAGAAAAACCACTTCAGTCCTCCGTGAACACCGCCGACCAAGAAAACCCAAAAATTCTCTTTAGATTTCGAAATTTGTTGACGGCAAATGATGTGTGAACCCACTCGCACACAAAAACCAGATTTTTAAGCCAAAATTTGGCCGTAATGATGAAGAAATGTGTAATATCCCTAAAATTTTATTATTTTCGAAAAATGGTAAGTTTTATAGGCCCAAGGGTGTTAGTGAACAAATTAAAGGTTTGGGGGTGTTTCTACAAAATTTGGAAAAGATCTGGGGCGTGATTGAACAAAATAGAAGTTTAGGGGACTAACCTGAAAACTAGAAGGAGTTAATTTAAGGGAAATAAAGTTTAGTGGGCCAAATTGTGACAGGAGGAGAAGCTCCAATCGGAAACTGGCCAAAGGTTCTCAAGCTAAATTCGTTCCAATAGGAGTAAGCCAGCTTGAGATGTTTTGGGGTTTGGTGTAAAAAGGTGAGACAAGCTTGGGTGTGTGCTCAATTAAGAGTTTTAGAGAGAGAGAGGAGAGAGAATTTGGGGTTTCTTAGTTCGGTCGGCCGTCCGTGCGTGGATTGGTTTTCCGGAGATTGAAGGTGACTCAATCCATTTTTCTTTGATCAAATAGCTTCGTGAAGTTCGCGAGGTTCAGCTTTGGTTGTTTCGATCTTCAATCGAACCAGGTAAGTTAGAATTTTTGATTTATTTCAAATTTGGGTTCCGGGTTTTAAGGACAATGGAAGTGGGTTCGGGTTTCTCTAGTCGGGCGAACAAAATAGGACCCGTACAAGGGTCGGCCCAGGCTGTTGGGCCCGGGCTTGGCCCAAATGAGTTGCAAGCCCGTGGGCTTGAGCCACGGGCCAGCCCAGGCGAGGGCTGGGTTGAGTCGACTCGGCCCAGTGAGAAAGGGGGTGGGTTAACTCATTCAAGTTGACTCAGAAGGGAAATCAGATTATGCTATTCAAGGGGATAAGAAATCAGGGATAAGGTCGGATTGGGGATAGCAAGGGAATTGGATAAAGGGAATAGAGGATTAGGGTTTTGGAAGGGGTGAACTGACCAAGGTTTGACCGGCCGGTTTGAGGCTCTTTCGGCCAGTTTTCTGGGCGGATGGACTGGTTCCTGGTTTAGTGAGGTGAGGGCTATCAGATTAGGTGGTTTTAGGAAATTTTGGGTGGTCAGTTCAGGGTGAACCAGCCGGTTTAGTGTGGCCACATTTGGGCAGCCATTTCACAGGGTTTTTGGTTGGTTCTTGGGGAGGTTGAACTGGTTCCTGGTTCAACATGATAAAACCTAGCTGACCATGAAATTTGGTGATGTTTGGATGTCCGATTCAGGGTAAATTGGGCTCGGTTCGCATGCCGATACTTAGGAATAGGGTTTTTGGCTAGGGTCAGTTTGGTTTTGAGAGGTTTTTGGCCGATTCAAGGAGGTTCCTAGGATTTTTGGGCCTTCTGAATTCGATTTTGAGGGTTTTGTGGCCAATTGAGTTGAGTTAGGGATAGTTTTGAATCAGATTAAGCCGGTTCGAGAGTTTTGGAGGCTGGTTCACTACGATTCGAGGGTCAAGGAGGCATGTTTCGTAAATTAGAGGGTGGGTAAGTAGAGCATTGAGTGTTAGTGACTCGCACGGGTCTTCAGGTGGGTTAGCAGTGTCTCGAGATACATGCCAGGAGCCCGAACATGGGAGAAGTCCTGAGTCACTTCCGATGAGTGAGTCTTTTAGGGACTAAATTCAGTTTCGGTTCTGACTCATGGCTTGATGATTGTAGATACACCTGATGAGGTACGCTTTAATCCGTGAGCCATTCTTTAGAGCCTCGGTTTCCGGTTTTGTCATGTCCGGTGAGTGATAGTACGCTCTGTCCATGTGTGTTTGTATTCTGCTTTTCGATTAAATTCTGTGTTCTGATTTCTGAAATGTGGTATTAAGTTTTGGGACATGAATCAATCTGTTTTAAAAGTACGATAAGCTTGAAATTATTTCTGAAATGAATCATATATCTGTTTCAGTAATACATGCATTTTTAAAGGAGAATCTATCGTGAGTTTTTGTGTGATTCTAATTTTCTGGTTCTGATATGGAGTGCCAGGGACTCAGCCAATCGACGGTGTGGCGCCGTGGCGTGCGGGGAGTGCCTTGGGCCCAATGATGTGATATGTGTGATTCTGATTCTAGTTCTAGTTCTGGCTTTAACACGGGATCCCAGTGTGACGGATATGAGACATGTGACTCTGATTCTGATTCTGAGACGCTAAGGGCTCTGCCGTCGAACAGTTGGCTATCGTCACGCAGGAAGTGCCCTCAGTCCACATGTGATTCTGACTCTAATATGGGGATGCCAAGGGCTCTACCGTCCTATGGTTAGCCACTGTAGCGTGCAGGAAGTGCCCTGGGTCCACCAGTGACTTTGACTCTGATACAGGATGCCAAGGGCTCAAGCGGCGGACGGTGGGTTGCCGTAACGTGCAGGGAGTGCCTAGGTCCAATGTGGATCTGGTTCTGATACGTGACATGTGATACGTTCTAATACTCCAACAGATTTTTGATTTTCTGATCCTAAATGTGTATATGTACATACATGTGTTATCTGAGACAATGTGATTTTTAAAAACTATGTTGTTACTTAGAGAGTATACTCGTGTTTTTAAATGGTTACGTTTCTTGTCCCGACATGTCTAGATAGTATTGTTATTCACTGAGTTATATACTCACCCCTTTTCCCCCTTTCTAGATTTCTGTTCTGATCGACAGCGGTAGCTCCTGTGACGGTCTCGTCACCGTTGCATTGACTCGATTGTACGGGCACTTTTTATGTGTGTTTACCTTTTTGTATTTTAGACGCTCCGTGTATAGTTCAAATGTATTCTGTTATGTATATTGGAAGTTTCTGATAAAATGTTTTAACTATTTTGTTCTAGTCAGAAGTTTACTAGGGTTGGTATGCCAATCCTAGTGCTAGTCATGCTCTCGGGATGGGGCGTGACAAAATAGCTTGCATAGTGTTTGGTCACTGTTGGACCGAACTTATTGGTCTCAATCCAAATCCAGTCCTCCCTATTTCTTTCTTCAATTTCACCCTTCTAACTTGCAATTGAGTCCCTATTTTTTTTAATTTCCTCAATTTGACCCCGACAATTACAATTAAGCCTTGAAGTCTCCCAGATTCCTTAATTTAGCCCCCCATACTTTATAGTTTATGCAATTAAGCCCATCCAGAGTATCCATTAGTCCCTCGAAAACTTTTGTTGCAATTAGGCCCTTAAACCCAATTTATTAACAAAATTAAAAAAATAAAAGAATTAGGTAATAACAATTGATTTCCAAATTTGATTGAATTTGGGAAAGGAAATTAGATTTATACTAAATCGTATAACATTTGTTTAATTTATTAGCATGAGATGAATAAATTAATTCTTGTATAAGATATGAATATATATCTATATGCTTAAGGTAGCTAAAGTGGAGTATGATTTTTAATGAATTTGATATGGGAACATAGTAAGTTAGTTTAATTATGTGTATTTGTAATATTTCAAGAGAAAAAAAAAATAATTTAGGTTCTAAATTAGCAAATTAGCTTATTTGTTAATAAGAGAAAATTAATTAAAATCTAAATTAAGTGTTGAGAGAAATTGTAATCTTAAACTTTCATTTTTTGAATTTTCAGAAACTTTACCATTTTTTGGATTTTTTATTTCATTATTATTTGAAATTCTATTTTTATGTATCTAAATACTATTAAATTGTTTTAATTTTAATAATTAGCAAGTTAATTAATTATTAATTCCTCATAAAAAATAATATTTATTTATTATTATATTATTTGTCGTCGTATATATGTTTACGTGCACAAATTATGCAACAATGAGCAAGATGTGAACTTGAATTTCTCGCATTGGAATAAAGACATTAAATGATAGACAGGTACGTAGTTATCCTCTCATGCCTTTACCTTTTTCAATTTCAACGTAAGCATGTTTTGTGCTTATTTTTCAACTTTCACGTGAACATATCTGATTTCTTAGTTTTCAAAGAGGCATTTTATCTTTAACTGATTAAATTATTTAATTAATTCAAGGGGAATAAATTAATTTAAAAATTTTTAATTATGACAATTAGGTTAAGTAATTAATTTAATTAAGTTAGATTACCCTTGAAGCGTGTTGGCCATGCAAGGCCGCGGGGAGGAATCGGCTTTAAGACCATAGCATGCTTCAACCCCACAGCGTCCGATTAGGTCATTCTGTTTCGAAAACAAGGACACTTATCTCTACTGCCACTTTTTAATAATTCTATTTCTCATATAAAATTACAAATATTATATTTTATTATTTCTATTTTGCCGCAGATTCAATACTAGCCATTACTTTTTAAAAGTTGTCTACCCCATTTGACAGTTACGTGTACATCCTAGATATATGTTTTCAACACACAGAGATAAGTTGGAGCAAAAAGTCCTCTCCACTTTATCGCATGTTGTCCAAAAAGTCTTCTTCTCCTGCGAAAAAATTTCACAATGGCATGCTTAATCATATTTAATTATTATTATATTTTAAAATTTTAGTTAAATTATTAATATTTTCTTTTAAATAAAATAAAATAAAATCAAATCAAATATGTTAATTTGTATCAAACAGGTTGTTATTTTCATCCGTAAATTTTATGTTGTCGGCATTAACATAAGGATTTTTTTTTTCTTGAGACCATTCACCCAACAAAAAAATTAAAACTTAAGCCAATATTATTTTGTGACCAAATTAAGCATTTACGTAATTAGGACTAAACGTGAGTAACGTCACCAATGATTGAGTAAGGACTTAATTAGGAGCAAGAAAATGACTTGGATAATTGACAATTGGTTGAATCATACCCAAGGGAATGCCTGAATGCCCAATTACATTTTCGCCGGCATTAAGTAACATTTTCGGCTGCAAGAAAGAACAACCACATGTTTGTTCATTATACTTTCAATAATTTTGTAGGTACTCGACCAGTACCTAACGTCAATTTTGCTCTTTTTACACAACTTTCGACAGGTATTTTGAATATCAATATATATGCGCTACATTTTAAAAACTTGTTATTGTATCATTCTAATTGAATTTATTAGCATAATCCATGCACAATTAACGTGCGTTTTGTGAAGATTAGTAACTTGAAACTGGGGAAACCATGACTGGGAATATTCCAAGGAATAACCAGAGCTCTGAGCAGTACTTCTGCCCACGTGAAACCCATGTGGCATCCCTACAAAACAAAAAGCTCGAAATGAGACAACAGTGGACTACTCCACGGTGAAATTGCAGACAGAGTGAATGAATGGTCGTGTATGAGCCCGACAATGGCCGCCAGGACGAAATTTCTATGCTAAAATCACACGTACTCTTCAAATAGGTCTGCGACAGCGGCTTTCCTGTCGTTGCTCCCAGCCTCCCATTATAAATTCTCTGTCATGAAATATAAAAAAACCCAAGTTAATTGTTTAATTTTTGAAACTATATTTATTTTAAGCGAAGAAAATAAAGGGGTAAAATTCTGATTTCAGTTTCAATTTGTGTCCGGTGGAATGACCGGCAGTGATCATCAATCCACCAGGTAAGATAAAGTAAAAACAAAGATAGGAATACACGTCATTGCTGGGGTACAAAAGAACCAAAACGATTGACAGTAGTCTTTCCCTGTCGAATATTTTTATTCCTATGAAAAGATAATTTATATTTAAAATGGGAAACTTTTCTTCCAAGAACAAGCTCGCAATTGGCCAAATCCTTCTTATAGTTTGTCTCCTAGAAGAATACCAATTGCTTCTCCATATTTCTCTTTATTCAGTATAATTTTCTCATAAAAATTTTCTATCTGAAAATCAACCTAGAATTGTGTATAAAGAGAGAGAGAGAGAGAGAGAGATTGGGAGTGGCCACCCTTACTTTGTCCACTTCCGTTGGATGTTTGCAGCCAAGAGATAAGCAAAAGAAAACCTTAGTCCCCTTAGTGGATAATGACAAAACACCAAGATTAAAATACCCAAAAGTAATGCGAAAGTGTGACTTGCTTGTGGTCGGTCAAATATTAATATATTTGCCCTCATCTACCAAGCCCAACATTAATTAAATACCCATTGGCTCCCTATTTATAAACTAAACACATTCACCACACCATTGATATAAAGTATACGTTCTCTTTTAGCTGCCCACCTTTCTCAGATAATAAATGCAGGATTAGAAATGAAAAGGGCAAAGATGAAAGCTTAAAACTAAACCTTTCAAGTTCAACGTAAAGGTAGATGTTGCTAATTCATCATTTCCCAAATGTGATCAGCTTATGGTTAAAAAAGTTTAATTATAATCAAATCAACTATAAAATATATTTTTGTCCCTAAAATTTGATCTCAATTATTTTTATTCTTGTGAATTCAATTATAACACATTTAGTATTAAGATTTGAAAATCATCACACATTCAGTGTTAAAATCTAATTTTTTTTAAGCTTAAAGAAGCCAAAGCTAAACCCCCCCCCCCCTTCAAAACACCCAAGTTTACATAGATCCATCTGTGCTAATAATCACTCACGGTAACAATTCTGAACCTTTTCATTTTTCCCATTTTCAAAGTCTTGAGACTAATGTGTTACAATCAAAACTATGAGACATACAATGGAACTAGCAAGAAACTGTTGAAACAAAATCACAATTTACTCCCAAATCCTAACATAAAATATAACTCTTTGTACATTTCAAATCTTGAGTGTTCTCAGAGTTGTCCTGTAATCTACAAGGTTAGATGGATTTGATCTAGCAAAAGAAGACAAACGCGTATTATCCACCATTCTGCGTGGCCGGGCAACAAGTTCACGTTGGAACAAATTGTGTAGCTAAAGTAAATGTTAATGACTGATGAAGAGTCAAGACTTGAGATATTTATAGTAATGTTTGATTATGACAATCTATGTCTGTCATATTCATGAAACCTTATTATAATAGCATCCTAGACAGAAGCCAATTTTGCTTCTTGTTTTTGGGGGAGCTGATAACGCGCTGACATAGTTAATCAACTGATTTGTACAAGAAAGTGTGGTTTAATTTTAGATTATGCCGTTGGAAAGCAGTTTTGAAAGTGGTTTGTTCGTGGGGGAGGCGGCAGTGGAGCAGTGTTGCGGTTGTGTGGTAAGGCTCTGGTGCTTAATTGTGGAGTTTGCAATTCTACTAGTGATAGTGTGTGTTATCTCTAGTCATCTAGTGGAGCAGAGTGCTGAAGGTGGAGGATGAGGTTATCACCCAAAATCCCTTTATGAATTTTCTAAGAATAGGGTGGTCAACAATTAATTCAAAATCCCAAGTGGGACAAGTAGTGTGATAGTTCGAGATTTTTTTCTTTAAATAGCAAAAATGAAGCATAGCTTTCCTGCCAAGCATGATCTTTTATCATTTTATTTCTCTGTTATTATCCTCGGAAGATACTTAAACGACTTCCGTAATCCCCATTTTGATTTTTAGTTGTTTTGGTAGCAAGATACATGTTGGTATAATTCAATTTTACAAAGATACATGATTGATTTTTAATTCAAATTGGTAGTAATAATTTATTTAATATTTTAAAAATTTGACCGAGCTAACTGGTCTAACTACTTTGACCATGATCTAGCGTTAAAAAAGGTTTGGATGAGACTCAAAAATTGGAATTAGAGTATGACCGGTCAAAACTAGTTAGGTTCGACTAGTTTTAAATAATGCAGTTATTAATTTTATTTGAAATATGTATTTTGAATTTATTTAATTTAAATTATGTTATATTTATAATAAAATAAAGTATAGTATTATTAATAAATTGAATAATATATTTATTATTTTTATTTATTTTTTAAATATTTTTTATTATTAATTGATTTGATGAACATTCAAATAAGTTAAATTATGACAGTGACTTTAACAATTTAACCACTCATTTAAATTTTAAGACATTGTACTTATATAAAGTTGCACAAAGTTTTAAGCATAAAAATGCCCCGATTTCTAATTTCTATGGATTCATAGCTTTGTCAAATATTATATAATTAATTTTATTATAAAAAAATTATTTAATAATCAAATTAAAAAAAATCCTTCTTGCTATAAAGTTCCAACCTTTAATACAATAGTGATTAATAATTTAACATAATATCATCATTTGTTTCAAAAGTACAATTTTATATTTTTAAAAAATAATAATTTAATTACTTATTCTTATAATTAAAAATTTTATTTTAATATTATTGAAAATGAGAATTAAATTACTCATTCTTCTTTATAAGTTTTCAATATTACCATCAAACAGCGATAAACGGTTCCAGCAGTTCCCGTGCACCACCATTTCATCCTCTATGCAGAAGTAAAATACATCAAAGTTGGCGAACTCAAAACTTAGCTCGAGTGATCCAACATTTGTGACATATCTTTAAAGATTTTGAGATCAACTTTTTTTTCTTTCCTAATTTCGGCATCTATATATATATATAACACACACAAACACATCTAGTTGGCCACAGCTCCACCACCTCCCACCTGTCAACTCGTCATGATGTCACAGCCAGCCTGAAAGCAGGCCTTCTGTACAAATCCACGCCTTATGCGGATTTGATTTTGTTTCTAGGTATTGTTCCATGTGTCACTGAACTCTCTCTCTCTAAATATGTATCGATGCGGGAACAGAATCATAAATATGTTCCTAGGATTCTGGCTGCTGTGCTTCATGTATAACCAACCTATATATTACGAGCTCACAGACGAATATTGATGCGTACGTATAGCTGATTAATTGGGTCAGATGCATGATGTATGCATTCCATCTTCTTGACTCTTCAAGCTCCCGGAGGGTCTATCACTGACTCACTACCGTTACTTGTAGCTTCGTTGATGCCATCAATATCAAACGATGTATTTATATATACTAATACAATAGATTTTTTAGGAAATATCGGAATTTTTTTGGCTTCTTTGTGGAATTAGGATTTTTCTTTGCTGCATTGTAACTTGAGAAAAAGAAAGTAAGATGGTTCATACTTATCTTTGATTTCAAAAGAATAAAACAAGGCAGCTTCACCTCCATCTGTCAGAAAATCCTGCTGCTGAGAACAAAATTAGTAAATGAAATAATGAAGAAATGTGCTGGCAAAAGGCTAAGAGCTGCTTTTAATGCTTCCATGCTATGTCCGTTCAGAATCTCTGACAACTCTCTCCAGTATCCCGACGCATCAAAATTTTTTGTAAAAAAATTGAAATATGATGCACATCAGATTGCACGTAGGGGATGAGAGGATCCCCAGCTTCCTCCTCCAAGACTCTAGTAACCTGGAATGTATAAAACTGGTCCAGATACGGAGAGAATAGAGACGGTGGCTCCAAAATTGTGGCCGTGAATATGGGGATGGCTGGTAGGGTTTTGACCAACAGTGGGCTCTTGCCCCTTGGACCACCTGTTGGGTTGGGCCGAGGAACAGGCAACACACTCCTGCATCATAAAGGCACTGGTCCTCGGTCTTCCGAAGGGTCCACTCCCATGCGTCCCCGGCGAGTTCCCCGCTAATATTTTGGCATCATTCCTCTCGCCTCTAGTACCTTTTTTTGCTTTGATTTTTAAATTAACCTCTCGTAAGCTTGTGAGTTATTGAGTCTGTACGTATGCAATATGAAAGTATTATTTTATAATTCTGTAACAATGGAAGGTGTCCAACGGAGGCGATGCCACGAGGCCCAAGGTCACCTCCTCTCCAATTGACACCTTGGCCTTTAAGCAAAGAAGACACTTTAGTATGGACATGGGAAAACAATAGAGATTTTAGTATTAAAAGTGCTTATAAATTGTTACAGGGGAAAGTACGATTCCTAATTTCTTAGATTGGAAATAGACTTGGAAACTAAAGATCTCATAAAGGGTGAGTATATTTGTTTGGATAGTGTTGCATGGAAAGTTACTCACTAATCTTAGAAGATCTAAGTGGAGTGATTGTAATCTTAGATGTAAGGATTGTAGAGTTAGGGAGGAATCAGTTCTACATGTACTTAGAGACTGTCATGTAATAATCCAAGTTTGGTTAAAATTGGTTCCTCCAATCTTAAAGTTAACTTCTTTATGATGGAAGATAAAGAATGGTGTTTGGCTAATCTTCTAGGGACTTGAGAGGAGGGCTGGCTTGAGCTTTGGGCAATTGGCAATTGTTTGGCGAAAGAATAGGATTGAAATGGGTAATTCACCTAGTTCCTATTGACAAGATTGGGATTAAGTGGAACTCTCTAGCAAGGAAATGGGTCAAACTAAATACAAATGGGATTGTAAAGTTAGATAGGAGAATTGCAAGATGTGGGGGCCTTTTTTGAGACCATGAAGGAGAATGGATTAGAGACTTCTTTAAGAAAATTGGAAAGGTGTCAGTCTTACAGGCAGAACCGTAGGGTGCTTGGAAAGGCTTTACAATGACTTGGAATCTTGGTTGCAGAAAAGTTATTCTTGAGATTGATTCCAAATTTTTAGTTGATTTGGTAATGAGAAAGCACACATTTATTTCTATATGGGTTTTGGCTTTAGTAGGAATCAAGCGTATCTTGTGCTAAGAATAAAGGGTAGAAATCAAATACAGGGTGAGAAAGGTGAATAAAAGTGCTGATTTTATGATTAATTTTAATTTAATTTATAAGTTTAGCTTATAAGATTGGATGTATCTCTTTAATCGTTTGAGAGGAGTATTCTCGTTTATGATTCTATAGAAATCTCTACTTTTCGGGGTATTATTGTGTAATCCCTTTTGTTTTTTTTTGTCTAATCTTTTGGCCGCTCTCGTAATAAAATAAAAAGAAAAAAAGAGGAGAAAAGAAGGCCCTCCATGCTCACTGTCTTAGTCTCAATTCTCAGTCTCAAACTTTACAGCTGGCTCATTGATCATTAATAATGGAATAATAAATTTTTTCCTAGAAAGAGACGGCAGTTTTACGATTTTCAATAAAATTAAACATATGATTTTTCGTTTTTAGAAGACCAAGGTTGACCCGGTTCTTTGGGTCATTCTTAATTTTAAATTGGTATTTTATTAGTACGACCGTTTCTTAATCTACGACTTATTAGTTTTGATGTATGAATTTGAGGCCAGGATGATTACTAAATTCTATTCTCTTTTATAGGATGGACGAAAATTAAGACTTTATACACAACACTTGTAGCTAGGTATGGGTTAGATTTTAATTCGAATACGATTTGAATCTAATTCGAATTTAAATTGTTTAATCGATTAAAATATTCGATAGATTTAAATCTGATTATAAATATTTGTAATTCGAATAAGTAGACCAGATATAAAATTAAGTAATCCGATCCGTTAAAAATCTGAATCTAAATATTTTAATAATAATTTTTATTTAATTAATAATTATATATATTAATAAATACTTTTATATATAATATAATATACATGACATTATAATTAATAATGTACCAATTTGTATTTGTGAGATATTTTATTTAATAGAATAATGTATATTTTTTCTAAACTATTCTATAATATTTTTCTACTTTCCTTAATTTTAATTTTTCTAGTAGGTATTATTTTTAATAATTAATTACTTTTGAAATTTCATGAAATACTTGAATAAATTGATTATAAAATTTTCTAAATTTTAACTATAATACAAATAAAACTTGATAATTTTATAAACTATTGGAATCCTATCATCACTTTTATAATATATTATATAACAAAAGTTCTTCTTTATCATTCATAAATAAAAATTTATTTTTAAATTTTATTTATATTTTAATAAAATAAAAATAATTAAACATAAATCTTACATGAATTTTTATCATTCATATATAATAATTTATTTGATTTTACATATCTTTTACTTATTGATTATTTGATTTTAATTATTATTAACAGTTATTTGGATTAGATTTTTTTTTTAGATTTCGAATTTTTATCGGATTCGGTAATAACAAGTAGAAATCCTATAGGATTTCAGGTCGGATTCGGATATATACATTGATAATCAGATTTGGATTCAGATCAGTCTAATTTGATCCGAATCCAACCCATTTACATACCTACTTGTAGCAAAATGTATGAAATATTACAAGGAAATAATGCAAGATTAACTTTTATTTGAATGAGTATATATACGCTAGAAGCATGGTTTTATACAATTGTACATCACTAGGTTCTCGTCCTTATTTGTACAACTTGATAGATAGCACATCCATTAAAGAAAACTTAATTTCATTCATTCTTGATGAACAATCATGCATAGAAATTAACCCCCTTCCCCCCCCCCCCCCCCCCCCAAAAAAAAAAGGGAAAATCTTGGTCCAAACAAAAAAAGAAGATAATTATCTTTATAAATAATTCTCTTAAAGCCTTTACTTGTAATTAGGATTATTAATTAGTTGAATTTAATTAAATTAAGTAAGTTCAAGTTCAAATTTAATTACTCATTTATATATTCAAATCTCATATGACATTTTATAAAATTTATATCTATTAATTGATATTTGAATTTTATGAATAATTTCATAACTAGTTCACATATTTTAAATTATGCATATTTATAATTAGATATAATCTTATCGAATATATTAATTAAATTCAAATCCTAAAATTTCAGTCGAATTTATATTAAATTCACGTTAAAATTAGACCAATTGACAACTTTATTTGTAAGAAATGTGTGGGATTGATTCTATTTAAAATTTTCTTTTATTATTTCACAATGCTGCTTTCTTTCCCTCCTCCACTATATTTTGAAAAATCCCTAATATTTTTATACATTCTAAAAGTTGGAATGTGGAAAAGACTAGTTGATTAATATTTTTGAGAAAATCAATATTATAGTCCGTTTGAGTATTCTTATTAATATTTTAGCGAGTTGTATTTTGGCTACTACAACGTAACGCTATATATATTAGGTCCCCAAAAGAATTTTGCTAGGCATCGTCCTTGCTTGTCAATTGTGAGCATAGAAAATGTTCGGCAGTCATTGAAGGTCTATTGATCTAATAACACTTCTTTTAATCTTGAGTACCAAATGCTTTGATAATCAGGGATCGAATCTCAACTGCTGTCTTTTTCTCCATCCCAACACTTTGTGCTTCTTGTTTACAAAACAAAAAAAGTAAAGAAAATGCCTGGCAGTCATCAGTGCAAGCGTGGCCCTCATAAGGAGCCCTACTTAACTGCCTGAAGAGGTAAAAATAAACCTACGAGGCCCCAAAGCCCACTTCAATGCAGACCCACCACAATGGCCCCTCTTTCGTCCCACGCCAGGAACATTAGAAATGAATTGATTTGCCATAGCTAACACTTTAAACAGCAGACCGCAGAAAATCAATTTGCTTTCATGCCACCAAAAGCTCCATTTACTTCCCCATCACCTCGAGCCAACAGAGCCCTCCTTCACAGCAACATGAAATAGCAACGTAAGAAAATGTGCCCAATATGTTGGAATTCATTTAGTTTTGAATTATCCGTCATAATCAAGTTGGGGCCAAGTGATTACCTTAATGTCACCCGGAACCCCTGGGCCCTTTGAGTAGTTAAGGCTTTGCTGCGTGATGCATGTTGCATGTTCCTCATCGACAAACATTCATACCTGTACCTAACATAGTCAATTGATGCATAAAATTCGAAGGTGCAAAACTTTTTTTTTTTTTTTAAATTAACCCAAAAATGAACCAATTATCACAATCATTAATTTTTCAAGATTTTTGAAAATCCCTGTGAAGATCTTCGGACATTCCAATTCAGAGACCTTGGAATGCACATGGCATGCGAGACCATTTGTTTAAATACCATCTGGCCAATCACATAGTATATGTTCAGATGATGCTCACCAATAAGCTAGTGGGGGAAGAAGCTTGAATCATCTATCAAAACCCAATCTGTCAGCAGCATAAGAAATTAATATTATTTTTGACCACTTGCATATGCGAACATAAGAAGAAACAATTTAATTAAATAAAGGTTTGGATGAAGACAAAATTCACACTTTTTGTAGTCCGAAATGCAGGTCAATGCCAAGCATAATATGAACAGATCAGACAATTCACATGCAGTTACAAATATCTCCCACTCATCACTAAAATCTGATTCAATTCCACATGGGTAGATTCGATCGAATGCCAATTGACCGGTAACAGAGACAGAAGAAACTGCAGAGTCTAATCATGTCTGGGAAAGTTGCAGTCTAGGGACAGGAGACATGAAACATTTTCTTCAGAAAATGCCTGCTCTGCAGCATGCAGAGTTACGGCGATGTCCGAACACTTCGTTAGTAAGCTAACCTCTAATTTCTTTACGTCAAAGACAGTAGCACCAGCGTCAATCTTCCTACTTTGCTGTGTTTTTTTACAAAGTCTCTTGACACGATTGAATAGCATGTCTATGTCAATGCATTATATGTTCCAGAGAGAGATGGAGCGGGTCCACTGTATTGCCCACACTTGGTTAGTAAAATCTTTCTCCAATTAACGTGAACAAGGGAGGGTTATATGAGCAAAATAAAAGAAGTATGTTTTATCTCAAGCAAAAGCATAAAACTCGTAAAGACAATCACAATGCCCAAAGGGTCAATTTCATAAGAGATATTTATTATACTTCTTGGTTCAGTTGAAGGTAAAATACCAAGAGAAAGAGAGCTCCAAGATAAACATACATAGCATAAAACAACCAAGAAGATAAGATAGTTGTCATGGGCGAAAATCAATGGAAATGGTTCAGAAAAGAACATGACAAGATCCATACAAACATCATTGTCAACTACCAACGTCCAACTCGATACAGATACCTTCCACATGGGTAAATTTGAATGCACATGCAAAGAGCAGATAACCAAACAAAAACAAAATAATGAGAAGGATCTCTCCTTGAATCCGGAGCATAGAGGGCACTTTTCAAAGAAGAGTATGCTTGCTATATATTCACCAAGAACATCTACACCTCAGTTCCCACGCATGGACACGTGCTTCCTTTAAATATGTACTCCTGGCGGGACCAGAACATCAAAATAATCATAGCTAAGGTATCTAAAATTCCTCTCTAATTTATGATTTTGATATTCTGACTACCAATTCCTACCAAAGAACTGTCAGCTGACTTCAAAAATATATGGGTAACATGCAAAAATCAATTTATTTGAAGACAAAGTTCAATGAATAATTCTGCAGCTATCTGGACAGCTAGCTCAATCAGCGTGCAAAAGAATAATGCATTGGTAGAAAATTATACATGGTGACTTAGAGAAGGCGATCTCCTGACAGAAAGTCACATCATAGGGAAAA
Organism: Thlaspi arvense; assembly: GCA_911865555.2. NCBI lineage: Eukaryota > Viridiplantae > Streptophyta > Magnoliopsida > Brassicales > Brassicaceae > Thlaspi > Thlaspi arvense. The sequence goes on from CAJVSB020000734.1 coordinate 54,526, forward strand.
TCCTCATTCCTTTCGAGGGCTGACTCCGGTGTCTTACCTCCATAATCACCGCATTTTATATCAGCTGATTAAAAAACTCCTTGTATTATTCTCCAATTAAATACGAGAATTCAAAACTTAAAATTTTTCTTTTTACATGTACAATTTGCCATACCTGAATTAGTGAAATGCAGCTTTTGAAATACAAAAGTAGATATTGTCCCTGCCAAGTAGATTAACACAATTATTCGTATAAATTAGCCAAATTTTGGAAAGTTGGTAAAATTTTTTGTGAACCATCAAATATTTGAGACAAGAATACCAAAGATTACTGACAATCCCATATTGAGATGACAACAGGCAAATGCAAAAGAAAACATTTTCATATCTAATGCGTATCTTGTCTTCTTTTTAGTTAAGGATACACTTGTGTCAATATTATAGCTGTATAGCCATGGTGGCCACTCTCCACAATGTCCACCTTTCCACTGTTTCCCTCTACTATAGAATATTCTTGTGTATTGTATTGTGTATTCTTTCTAACGGTTTTTGATTAATTTTGTCCTTTTCTTTCTATTTCATTGTATATATGTATTTACAGCAATACTGTATTGATTGTGAGGTTCTATCAATAGACTTGGAGCATTTTCCTTCCTTTACTTGGCTTTTCTCTACTCTACTACATTCTACATGATATCAGAGCCTTCTCACGGGTAAAATCGGTAGATTATTTACCATTAGCTGTTCTCCTTTCTTTTCTTGCAAATCGCCTCTGCATACTTCTCTTCAAAAGAGGCCTCACCCAACAACATGGCTTCAAGTAACTCTTAGTCTTCAACCTCAATGTCCATCGTATCTCCATCAGTCCTTGCTCTCAACCAAATGGCCCCTTCTGCAATATCGCAATCACTGAACATAAAACTTGATGAAGGAAACTTTCCTATTTGGAAGAACTAGATACTCAATATTACGTACGCGAATGGACAAATCAAATTTGTTGAAGGAAAAACTCCACCTCCAATAGAATTCTTAGTTGAAGAAAAAACAGTGGAAAATTCTGAATATGAAATCTGGAATCACACTAATCGTTTGGTGATGAGCTGGTTGTATGCCTCTCTCACCACTGAACCCTTGGGGACATATTGTAGGGCTCTCAATAGCTTCAGAAATTTGGACCTCTCTAAAATGGCGCTATGAGTCTGCAACAATCACAAGAATTATGTGTTTCAAAAGACAACTTCAACAACTCTCAAAAGGGGAGAACACAGTCGAATAATACTTGGTGGAACTCAAGTCAATCATAGATAAGTTAGCAATAGTAGGAGAACCTATAAGCTACCATGATCATTTAGCTTACCTGCTAAAGGGCTTATTGACTAAATACAACTCCTTTGTCTCGATTGTCTATAACAGGGTAGATTAACCTAGCGTACAGGAGGTACGAAGTCTTCTAATCGCCTATGATCCTAGGCTTGAACGGTTGCAATCCATGGAACACTCGCTTCTCCATTAAGGCCAGCTTAGACATTTATCTCTAGGAACAAGAGAAACCAATTCTCTTCTTTGTTAGCTAGAAACCATGGATGCACCACCAGCAGTCACCCCCAAGGGTGTCAATGGCCTAACCCTAAACAAACTGGATCTTAGTCTAGGCCTAGTATCTTAGGCTCCTCAACCCAATGATTGGGGCAATCGCACATCTGGGCCAAAGAATAAGCCCAAGTGCAACATCTGTAACAAGCTGGTCCATAAAACGCTCTAGTGTTATCATAGATTGGACCTGGGCTATCAAGCCTAAGTTATGTTAACACACTCGGATCTTGGTCTGGGGGCTCCATCAAGGGCAACCCAGCTCTCTCTTGCCCTAGCTCACTTCATTGATCTGGAATGATCGAGAAAAGCTCTCACAATGCCACCGGATGAAGACAATGGTGATCTGCCTCAAACATCATCAGGACTAACTGGTATCTTGACTCAGGTGCGACTCATCATCTTACTCATTATCTTCAAAACTTAAATGCTTCCTCCATTCATCGCTGCAAATAGAAAATAATGGTAGGAAATGGTAGTTTGGTTTTAGTTCATCACGTTGGCAAGAAAACCCTAGACTCAAATCTTTAACCCATTTCCTCGAGACAAGTCTTTCATACTCTTGATATATCAAAGAATCTTATCAGTTTCTAAACTATGTATTGATAATGATGCCATTGTCGTTTTGACTTGGACTTTTTTGTTGTTTAGGGTTAAAGAACCCATCTCCCTCTCTTTCAAGGGAGACTTGACTGAGGACTCCACAAGCTATCTCACCCAAGTTCGAATGGTAGTTGTTGTTTGTCCACATTCTGTCCCATGAGTCAGTCACAGCAAGATAGGTTGTCTTCTGCCTCCCTTGCTTTATGCATGTTTTCTTTTTCAAGTAGCAATAATGTTGATCCAGATATATGGCATGCTAGATTAGGCCGTTCTAGTGATGAAATTATCTCTAAACAATCCTCTGTTTATAATTTCAATTTGCTTGTTAGTAATGTAAATTCTATGTGTCATGCTTGCTTAATTTCAAAACATCATAGACTGTTATTTAAATCTTTCACATACAGAGCAGTTAAACCAGTTGAGTTATTGCACACTGATTTATGGGGTCCTGCACCATTGACCTCAACAGAAGGTTTTAGGTATTTGATGTTATTTGTTAATGATTTCTCAAGATTTACCTAGATTTACTTTCTTGAAAACAAGGACCAAGCTCTTCAAAGTTTTCAACAATTTTATAGTATGGTCAAAACACAATTTTCATCCAAAATTCAGAGGGTAAGGTCTGACTGGGGAGGCAAATTTAGGCCTTTAAATAAAATTCTTAGTAGTCTTGGTATTCATCATGAGCTATCTTGTCCATATACACCTCAATAAAATAGTTGTGTTGAACGTAAAAATTGACAAATAGTTGAGGTCGGATTGAGTATGTTGAATCATTCTTTTATCCCAAAAACATATTGGTCATATGCTTTTTCTAAAGCAGTAAACATCATTAATCTTCTTCCCTCAAAGCCCTTGAACTTCCAAAATCCCTTTGAGGCTTACACAACAAAAAGCTAGCTATGAGTCATTTTAGAACCTTTGGTTGTAGATGATTCCCTCTGTTAGGTGTTTATACCCATTAAAAAATTGATCCAAAACCAAAAGAATGTGTCTATTTGGGTCAAATTGCCCATCATAAAGGCTACATTTGTCTGGATATAGAATCTGGGAAAATTGTGGAGGGATGTTATTTTAATGAAACCAATTTTCTCCTCAAGAGCTTACATTCACTCAAAATCTCACTAGACATGCTATCTATCCTATCATTCTTGGTGCCACATCTTATGTCAACCCTCTTTCTTCAACCAGCGCTCCTCTTGCAACTATCTCATTATCTTCTGAAAACTGTCAAACAAACTCTCAATCCTACTCCTTTCAGCAAGCTACCATTTCTAATGATTCCTCTGATCACAGAACCTCTACTCAATGTGATGAACGTAAACAAATTCTACCTAACCTGGAAAATATGGAGGAAAAAATAGAAGAAGCAAACTTTGAAAATAGAAATGCAAATGTTCATCCGATGGTAACCAGATCCAAGGTAGGGATTTTTAAGCCTAAGGTTTATCAAGCAGCATTATCTAATATTGTACCAGCTCAAAAGATCCCTCCTGAATCTTCTTTTATCCAATAAGGCAAGAACTCTCCCCTATGGATGGATGTTACTGTTGTCCCAAAAGGCAATCCAAGAGGAAGGTGAACTAGGTTTTTTTTTTTTTTTATCACGGAAGTTAAGAGTGTGAAAATTAAAAGTAATAATAGAAACGAATAAACTTATACAATTCACTTGAAAATAAATATAAAACAATATTAAGTAAAGTAAAGAGAGTAGGGATAAGAGATGTAAATTCTTTTATAGTGATTCAACTTTATACCCAAATCTACGTCTACTCTTGAATATCAACTGATTAAGGTTCTACCAAATTCCTGGACTTGACGCAGCAAGAAATCTTGAGTACAAACAAAATCTCTTGTACTTGATGAAGGCAAGAAATCACGATTACAAAACCTTTAATTCGGGAAGCTTTAAACACCAATACAAATTATAAAAAAAATGAAGTAGAAATGTAGCATTCCTCTTAAATAGGATTGTGTACCACTTATGTACAAAAATAATCTCATTTCAAAGAGGCACTCTCAAGAATAAAACAATTTGCTCTATACATTCTTTAATCTAGTAATAAACAATGTAGTACAAAAAATTTTAGAGAGAGATTGAGGTGGCTTTGAGAGCTTAAGGACAAGCAAAAGCTCAAGTGTGGGGATAGTTGATATATCCAATTTACATTATATTTTTGTGCTTAATTTTATTGGATTTATCAAGTATTTTCCGCTATTTGAGGCTAAAATGAGTTTATATTTGAACAAATTTGTTAAAAATCTTCAATTCCCCATTAATTGAAGTAACATGAATGGATTTAGTTAATGTTGAGCAATCTTATATTGAATTTCAAATCTTCTCATGTAGGTCAATTTGGGACTTCAATAGGTCAAATGGAATGTGAAGTATGGAAACCAATTTTAAGGCTTTAATATATTCCAATCCAACTTAACAAAGTTCCTTGAGGTGATTTTCGGTAAATTCGAGAGAATTTGTTGCTTGAGATGAAGTAAAGTCAAGTTTTCAACTTTTCAAATGAAAACTAGGTCATTGAAGGGTCAAATCAAAGCATGAAGTTTGGAGATCAAGCTCGAAGCTTTTACAAGGTTCATTGTAGCTTAACAAATTTGCTAGAAAGGGTTTTGGGTCAAGCCAAGCTTAATTGGAGCTTAATTTTAAGGAAATGTTATTTTTGAGGTGCAAGTGAAGTTGCCATAGTAGTAGCTCGGAGAAAAATACTCATAAATGGAGCTAGGAGGCTCAGATTGGGGCAATTCAAGAACTTTTAAAAAGGCAATAAAATGATCTACAACTTTCATGTTTTGCCTTCAGCCTAGTTCAGCCCAAAAGGCCCTCAAAAATAGGCCAAAGTGCAACAGCAGCAGTTTTACTGCTTGCTGCTATTTTGAAGAAAATGTCATAACTCTGGCTACAAAATTCGGATTGAGGTAATTCTTGAGGCATTGAAAATCTAAGAGAGAAAGGTAAAAATTTCATGCTTTGATCTCAATCCAGTTATGCACATAAGAGTACTGTAGAAGGAACCAAAGTTGGTAGCTTGCAAGAGTAGCAACAGATTTTAGAAGATATAGCTTGGAGAAGAAAATTCACATCTTGCGCTACAAATTCAGATTGAGCTGATTCAAGAGTCATTAGAAAGATAAGAAGAAAAGCTACAATTGTCATGTTTGGGGCTTATCTTAATACAGAATGTAAACTGCCCAAATATTAGATAAAAACCTCATCCTATGCGTAATTTTTAGTTACTGTAGAATTTCACTCCATGGTCTAGTTTAGTTGTAGAAAAAACATCATAACTTGAGGTAGAAAACTCAGATCAAGATATCTAAGATATTTTGGAAATCTCAGGAAAATCTCTACAACTTTCATGTTTTGCTCAAAATCTAATTTTGCATAGAAAGGGCTTAAAATGTAGCAAACAGTTGCAGTAGTCAAAGCACTTATGCAGATTTTTAATAGCAGCGTGTTGGAAGAAAAAAAATTCATAACTTGAGTTAGAAAATTCAGATTGCAATGACTCAAATGACATTAGAAATATAAAAATAATGCTACAACTTTTATGTTTTGCCCTCAGTTCAATTCAGCTTGTAAGATGTCTGAAATTTTGAATGAAACAAATAAACGTGCAGATTCAGCAGCAACAGCAAATCAGAGTTTGCAAATCCAAATCCAAACACTTATGACCCGAATGGGGGATCTAGATGCACGTCTATAACCCTAATTTGGGATCCAATTGAGTTACAATTCTTGCAACAATGCAAGACCGTTGGAATTCAAAGTAAACCAGTCGAACCACTCCATTCCGTCAAAAACCAACGAGATTGATGATTGTTTTGGAAGAGTTGCTGCTGTCTAGGCATGGTTGAGCATGGGTTGTGTAAAGGATGGCAGCAGTGGGTGAGAAAGCAATTATTCAGCAAGGGAGGAGGGTTTTTCTTGGAGGTTCTTTGTCTGCCAGACGAAATTACAGCACAAGAGGGAGACAACAGAGTTTTTTACTTTCAACTGGTTTTACAGCTTGAGAAAGAGGTTTTGGGGGCAGGTTCTACAGCTAGGGAGACACGAAATACAGTAGAAAAAATCCACAAAATTACAGCAGGGGGAGGCACGAAAATTAGTAGGGGAGGAGCTGAAGAGATGGAGCAAAGACTTAGAAGAAAAACCTACAGATTTTCTTTCTGCTTAGCTTTTCTCTCTCTTTTTTCTGTCAACATTTTTGGCACACTTCTCTAATTGTATTTTTATTCAAAATGCATGAACCCATGATGAATGTTGAATGTATTGTTAATGTTTTGTGCAACATGATAGGATAAAACTCTTTGTTGGGGAAATGGTGTAGTTATACCACCTAATGTTGCTTAATAATATGCATTGAAATTGTTGATTCTAGGGCTCTGAATTTTTTTTTTCAGTTTGTGAGCTTAAGGGTGTTTGCAAGATATTATGATTTTCAGCTTAGTATGGCATGTCAAGAAGGATTAAATTGAAATTTTAGATTATTTGCAAAGCTGATTTTGTCGAAAATTAAAGAAAAGCATTATTAATGGGATCAAATAATGCTAACCTTAATGCAATTCAGTTTATAATTGGTATTTTCAACCTTATTATTGTCCGGTAGGAGTAGCTAGTTGGATTTATTGATTTTAATTGAATTGAATTTTAAATAATTTTCAATTACAAGTCAATCCATTGTTTGACACAGTTAAGATTGGGTAGTTCGGTAGAATGCCTAGTTTCTACTGTGTGGTCTGATTAGGTAGTCTGGTAGAATACTTAACCGAAAGAGATTTCACTAATCTTAATACATTTTGGAATTGAGTAAATTAGGCGGGACTGGGTAGAGGCCGACGAAGATATTCACTTTCAAGATAGATTAGCCGGTCCGGTAGGAAGGTTAATAGTTTTGGAAATCTTACCATCTCATATATTTTAGTAACCCTAGATTCTATTTTAATTCATAATATCAAGCAAAATTAGGGTGATACTAGCAAAATCATCTTCCCCAACGGTCTCTCTCGCATATTTTCACTTAAATTTCTCTCTTGCATAATCTCTTAATTTCCCTCACTAATTAGAAATTTATTTTCTATTTTTATTAAATTTTTGCAAACTCACTTTTCTCTCAATTAACATTTAAGTTAGGTCAAAATTTGCAAATTAATCAAAATCAGTCCTCATGGGATTGACACTCTACTTCATCTGTTTATTACTTGTAACGACTGGTGCACTTGCCAATTAGGCGTGCTAGGCGTGTAACAAGTTTTTGGCGCCGTTGCCGAGGACTGAAAAAAAAAATTCTGCAAAGTTCAACCTAGCTTGTTAACTTGAGAGCTTTATTGTTAATAATTGCTGCTGAAAATTTGCAATTGGAGAGGGATACAGATTTTTCTGCTTGATTTTGAAAATGAATTGCAGCTAGTTTTTGCCCCTTTTGTTGAATATTTAATTTTGTTCTTCATTTTGCTTATTATTTTGATCTATTAGTTTCTAAATTATTTGTTTAGTTAGTTTGTTATAATCTAAATTTTCTATTATTAGTGCTAAGATTATTTAGTTTTTACCTTATTTTCTTTATTTAGATTTCAATTTTTAATTCTTAAGTTTATTTCTCAGCTTTTCTTTTCTTTTCGTTGTCTTATAAATTAGTTATTTTAAGTTTCCTTGATCTAAAATTTGTTCCTAATTTGCTAATTTCTCGAAGTCTTGTATGTTAAAACTACTGCTAGTCATTTGATCATATTTAATCTTTTTGTATGCAGAAATTTGTCTAAAAATCTGAAAATTTTAGCAAAATCTGATAATTTCGGCAGATTTCAACATCTTGCGCTTTTGGAAATTAATGAATTGAAGGCGTTATTGATGCATGACCAGAAGTCAAAGGGAGCCTCTCGAAGGGTTTATTCTAGAAGTTGAAAGAGCCCTCCATATTTTCAGAAGAGCTTCAGCTAGAAGAGCTCAAGAGCTAGATTTACAAGAGGAGTTGCATCAAGAGCATATTTTTCAACAGCCAAACATGGAGCATAGAGAGGCACAACTTGAGGCACCCAAGTCCCTGAGAGAGTATGTAGCTCCCACATTCACTAGAGCTGAATCAAGTATAGTAAGACCGAGTGTAAATGAAAATAACTTCGAGAGAAAGCTAGCTATCATCACTATGATCCAATCTAACCAATTCGATGGACTACCTCATGAGGATCCAAATGTGCATTTGAGGACGTTTCTTAAGATATGTGACACATTCCGATACAATGGTGTGTCCGAAGATGCGGTGAGGTTAAGATTGTTCCCATTCTTGCTTCGAGACAAGGCTAAAGGTTGGCTCACATCTTTACCACCGGCTCCATTACAACCTGGCAATCTATGGTGGAGAAGTTCTTGGCTAAGTATTTCCCTCCTTCAAAGACTTTTAAGCTAAGAAATGAGATCTTAGCATTCTAATAAGGTGACATGGAATCCTTATATGAGGCTTGGGAGAGATACAAGAAGATGCTTAGGAAAGTGCCAAACCATGAGTTACCAATTTGACTTCAAATTCAAACTTTCTATAACGGGTAAATCATTCTACAAGAGGCATAATAGATGCATCGGCTGGAGGTTCGGTCATGAACAAATCCCCCGAAGAAGCCTATAATTTACTTGAATAGATGGCTAAAAATTCATTCCAATGGCATAATGATAGGATGTCAACAAAGAGAGGAGCTAGAATCCACAATATGGATCAAGTCACTTCCCTTACAGCACAGTTAGAAGTTTTGAATAAAAAGATAGACAATTTGGCAATCCAATCATCTCAAGCGATAATGAATGTGCAAATGTCTCAACCTTGTGACTTTTGTGGAGGAGGCCACTCAAATCATGAGTGCCAAGCCGGTAGTAGTGGGAGCATGTCATCTCAAGAGAATGTGAACTTTGTGTCTAATGCCTTCAATAGGAGCAATCCCCAAGAATTCAACCGAAGCAATCCTTATAATAACACTTACAATCCCAGGTGGAGAAATCACCCAAATTTCTCTTGCAATCAAAAAGTGAGGGTGCCACAACCTAGTGGTCTCTAACAACCACTAGGTTTTCAGCCAAGGCAAGAACAAAGAGCATAATTACCACCAAAGCCTAGCTTAAAGGACATGATGTCTAAATTCATTTCTAGTGCTGAGCAAAAATTTAGTAATCAAGAGGCAAGTATCAGAAATTTGAAACTCAAATTGGACAGATTGCAAATATTGTGGTGGATAGAGCTCAAGGTTCTTTGCCTAACAACACCGAGAAGAATCCAAAGGAGCAAGCCAAGGCAATTAATTTGAGAAATGGGAGGCAGCTGGAGGAGCAGATTCAGATTTTAAATAAGGGAATGGATTTTGATATTTCCGTAAGTAAAGAGGTGGAAATCGGTGGAACTTCTAAATCTGAAAACTTAGGGAGTTTTAGCCAATTTCAGATTCCTAATTTGCAAGAAATACAACCTATTCAACAACCAGTCCAAGAGGAAAATTTTTAGAGAAATCAGCATTTTCATCAATTCTTAGAGGTTGAAATTCAAGAAATTCAGCAATCAGATCACCTACAAGTCAAGAATCTACAATTGAGCCTACACTCACAAATTTGGAAGAAAATTCAGAGAAAAGAAGATTTGAAAATTCTGCAGTTCTAAAAGCTAATGCAATAGAAAATCAAATGCAGAAACTAAGGACATTTCTGAAATTTTAGCAGGTGTAAAGGTGAATCAAGCAGGTGCTGTCACTCTTAGAAGTGGCAAGAAGCTAGAAGGGCCAAAGGTCATCAAGGAAAGGCCAATTGCAGAGAGTGAGAATGCTGAAAATTCTGCAATTGCTGTAGATTCTGGGAAATTTAAGCAGCATCCTCTCCAAAAAACAACAAAAGGATGAAAAGCAAGCTAAAGTTGAGATGGGAAAGAACACTATGGGCATGGTTGAAAAACATAATAGAGAGGAGGAAAAAACTGAAAAAGCACCACAAGTTGCAGATTTTGAAAATTTTCAGCAAGCTTCTTCAAACAGGAACTCTCGAATAAAAGGGAGAAGAGGATCCAAAGGGAAAGAAATTGAGGCTAAAATTCCTAAGAAATACTTGAACCTTCCATATCCCCAAAAGTACAAACAAGAGCAACTTGACAGGCAATTCTCAAAATTCTTGGATATCTTGAAGCAACTAAATGTCAACATGCCCTTTTTAGAAGTGATATCCTAATTGCCCACTTATGCCAAGTTCTTGAAGGATATTCTCTCCAACAAAAGGAAGATAGAGGAGACAGGCATGGTGAGACTTACCGAACAATGCAGTGGCATCTTGCAAAGCAAAATTCCACCAAAGCTTAAAGATCTAGGGAGTTTTACTATACCTTGTACTATTGGATCTTTTTATTATACTAGAGCTTTATGTGACCAAGGTGCAAGTATTAATTTGATGTCTTACTCTACTTTTGCTAAGTTAGGTGTGGGTGAGATTAAGGAGACTGAAGTGATACTTCAATTTGCTGATAACTCAGTTAAAAGACCTAGGGGCATAGTAGAGGATCTCTTAGTAAATGTTGATAAATTTACTCTTCCTGCAGATTTTATTGTTCTAGACATGCTAGGAGATGAGGACACCACCATTATCTTAGAGAGACCATTTTTGGCAACTGGTAGATCTTTGATAAATGTTCAACAAGGGAGAATAATCTCTAGGGTAAATAATGAGGAATTAGTATTTAACATAGGAAATTGCATGAAATACCCTATAGATTTTCTCTCTTTTCAGCTATAGATGTTTGCCATAATTTTCCTAGAGACATTATTGATGAGTTAGTGATGGATTATTGTAGACAAGATGGTGAGGAATTATTGGAGAAGGGCATGGAGGAAGAAAATGAAGAGTGTGAAAAGGAAGCTGAAAATTTTGAGGAGAAAGCTGAAATTTTTCCCAAACTTGAACTTAAAGAATTGCCTTCTCAACTTAAATATGCATTTCTTGAACCTAATGCTTATCCTATCATTTATTCTTCTTCTTTGACAGGTGAGATAGAGGAGAAGCTACTTAATGTGTTAAGGAAGTATAGGAAAGCCATTAGGTGGACAATAGCCGACATTAAGGGAATTTCTCCACATTATGCATGCATAAAATACTTTTAGAGGACAATGCCAAACCTGTAATTCAACATCAAAGGAGACTCAATCCTGCATTGCAAGAGGTAGTGAAGAAAGAAATTATCAAATTGCTTGATGCAGGTATTATTTATCCTATTTCTGATAGTTGGACATCTTCTATACAAGTAGTGCCTAAGAAAGGAAGGATAACTGTTGTTAAGAATAATAAGAATGAACTAATCCCTACAAGAATTGTCACAGGTTGGAGGGTATGTATAGATTATAGGAAGTTGAATATTGTAACCAGGAAAGATCATTTCCCACTTCCTTTCATTGACCAAATGCTTGAGCGTGTTGTAGGGCATAGCTTCTATTGCTTTCTTGATGGCTATTCAGGCTATAACCAAATACCTATAGCCCCAGAGGACCAAGAGAAGACTACATTTACTTGTCCTTATGGCACCTTTGCTTATAGAAGGATGCCATCTGGATTGTGCAATGCGCCAGTCACATTCCAACGTTGCATGATATCCATTTTCTCGGACATGAATGAGAAGTTTCTTGAAATTTTCATGGATGATTTAATTTTATTTGGTGATTCCTTTAAGAATTGTTTTAATCATCTCTCATTGGTTTTGTAGCGTTGTGAGGAGATCAACCTGGTATTGAATTGGGAGAAATGTCACTTTATGTTGAATGAAGGGATTGTCTTAGGACACAAAATTTCAGCACTTGGCATTGAGGTAGATAGAGCCAAGGTGGATGTAATTGTCAATTTGCCTTCTCTAACATCAGTGAAGAGAGTGAGGAGTTTCCTTGGACATGCGGGTTTTTATAGAAGATTCATCAAGGACTTCTCCAAGATCACAAAGCCACTCACAACTTTCTTAGCAAAAGAAGTCAAATTTACTTTTTTTATGATTACTTGCATGCATTTAATTTGTTGGAAAAAAAACTAATCACTTCTCCTTTTGTTGTACCCCCTAATTGGAGCCTTCCATTTGAGCTCATGTGTGATACAAGTGATGGTGCGGTTGGAGTTGTTCTTGGACAAAGGCATAAGAAGAGCTTTCATGTGATCTATTATGCAAGTAGAACGCTCACAGCAGTCCAACTCAATTATACTACAACAGATAAAGAGTTTCTTTCTGTTATCTTTTCTATTAACAAAATTAGATCTTATCTCATGTGTTCTAAGGTCATCATTTATGCTGACTATGCAGCTCTTAAGTACTTATTAACCAAGAAGGACACCAAGCCAAGACTCTTAAGGTGGATGCTACTTTTGCAAGAGTTTGATGTGGAGATAAGAGACAAAAAGGGTGCTGAAAATATTGTGGCAGACCACTTGTCTAGGCTAGAAACTGAAATTAAAGAGAAAAAAAAGATTAATGAGGAATTCCTAGATGAGAAAATCTTTGCTATTTTTCCTTTAATGCTGTTTTTGATAAATTGCCTTGGTTTGTTGACTATGCCAACTATCATGTAGGTAAATGGATTCCAAAAGACATGACCACACAATAAAGGAAGAAGTTCTTTTCAGAAGTGAAGCATTACCTATGGGACGACCCTTATTTGTACAAGATTTGTGCAGACCAAGTGATAAGAAAATGTGTACTTGAGGGAGAGATGCAAAGCATCTTAAACCATTGCCATGATAGAGAGGTTGGAGGCCATTTTGGACCGACAAGGATAGCAATCAAAGTGCTACAATTAGGTTTCTATTAGCCAACCTTGTCCAAGGATGCCCATACCCATTGTATTTCTTGTGACCAATGCCAAAGGATAGGTAATATTTCTAGAAAGCACAAAATGCCCCTTACTAACATTCTTGTGTGTGAAATATTTGATGTGTGGGGTATAGACTTCATGGGCCATTTTCCAAAATCCTTGAATAATAAATACATTCTTGTAGCTATTGACTATGTTTCAAAATAGGTAGAAGCAATTGCCACACCAACTAATAATGCTAGGGTTGTAGTGAAATTCCTAAGAAAGAATATATTCACTAGATTTGGAACTCCTAGGACAATCATTAGTGATAATGGAACCCATTTTTGTAACAACTTGATGGCTAAACTCTTAGAGAAATATGGAATTAAGTATAAGACTGGCACACCTTATCATGCACAAACTAGTGGTTAAGTGGAAGTGTCCAATAGAGAGTTGAAGAGAATCGTGGAGAAAACTGTGAATTCATCTAGAAAAGATTGGGCACTTAAGCTTGATGATGCCTTATGGGCTTATAGGATAGCTTTCAAGACTCCAATAGGCATGTCTCCATAGAGACTAGTCTTTGGTAAAATATGCCACCTCTCTGTGGAACTTGAACATAGAGTATGTTAGGCTACTAAATTTTTGAATTTTGACTTGAAAGCTACAATGAGACAAGATTACTACAACTTGATGAACTTAAGGAATGGAGGCTTAATGCTTATAAGAACTCAAAGCTATATAAGGAAAGGGCCAAGAAGTGGCATGACAAGCATATCAAAGATAGAAAATTCACTCCAAGACAGCAAGTTTTTCTTTTTGATAGCAAACTTCGCCTTTTCTCGGGAAACTAAAGTCAAGATGGATAGGACCGTACGGGGTAGTTAAGGTTGACCCACATGGTGCGGTAGAGATATGTCCAACCAATAGCACAAATGTGATCAAAGTCAATGGACAGAGGTTGAGGCACTACTTTGAAGGCAATTTGGAAAGAAATGCCTCATACATTAAGCTCTATGATCCATGAGTGGGAAGGAGTCAAGTTAATGACTATAACTTAGAATCCTTTTTGCTTTTATTTCATATAATTATTTTCAGCATTCTTTTGTTTTTAGTCATAATATATAGTTGTCTTTTTGTGAACCACCCCACTTTTGATAATTTTTTTGTAGCATTATACGCAACTTTTTGCTCCTTAGTAGGCTGAAATTGGGATCTTTGCTTTTAGATCTGCTGAATTTTCTAGTTGAAAATGGAAGGGGAGTTGAAAGTCTTGCATCCCTCAAGATTCAGCCATGGACATCGTCAGGGGAGGCCTCTTTACCCTCTCTAATATGCTTAAATTATGATGTCTAGTTTAAGTGTGGGGGTAAGGACATCTGTCTAAAAATTTGAAAAATTTAATCAAACCTTGAAAAAATGGGTGAATTTTGATAAACCTGAAATTTTTCTTGAAGAAATCTAAAAATGTGGTTTAATTTGAAACTTTTGAGGCTCTGAACTTATTGTGAGCAAATGGCCCAATTGAGCATTGATTTAACATTTTAGAGGTCATTTATGCATTTGTGATACCATGGTAAAGCTTAGTTACTTGAGTTTGAGAACTTACTTAATTGATTCCTTGAACTGATTAGATGATATATGCATAACTTAAGGGATGAAATAGGCATGTTCTCGACTTAATTGAGCTTAGCTATCTTCATTTGTTTATATTGCCTATTGAGCACTATTCGAGTCTTGCATGATAGCCTATGTTGTTTCATTGTTTCATTAACTATCCATTTAACCCTTTGAGCTATTTGTGGCTTTAATATCATATTTTCATTGTGTATATCATTTTGATCCTTTTGCTAGAGATCTTGTTGCATAGTTAGTTGTGAGAATAGTAATTTTTTCGTGGGATTTTGAATTGAAGGCTTTGTGCTTTATATAATCATGTTGGATGTTAAAATGTTTGTAAAGGCAATAGGTTCTAAGGCTCTGAGTACTAATGTTCAGGTTATAAGTAACTATGCTTGATGTACCTTAAACTAAATATGTACTTATGGTGTGCTTGTGCCATTTTGGTTGACTCGAGCTAGTAGATCTGAGGGGTGCTTCATCACCCAATGCCTTGGGCCAGCTGGACTGAGAGCCATTGGTCGAAAGCTCGTTACATGGGTCACCTTTGGGGCAAAATATTTAGAGTCATGTATCCATAAAAAAAAAAAACAAAAAGTAGGAAATATGAAAAAGAAGAAAAAAAAAAGAGAATAAAAAACTAAAAAAAGGAAAAAAAAAAAGTTGGATACTCCTACTTTCCTAAGTGAAGAATCATGTTCTAAATGCTTACTGTTGTGATGAAATTAACCATTCTTGCTTCTTTTTATGCATTCAAGCCTCTAGTTCTTTGTGCATATCATATATATTCCTTCTTGCTAAAAGCCAATCACCCATGAGCCCCATTATAACCTTGTAAAGTCCTACAGATCTTGGAAAATGCATTTATCTATGATTTGTGCATAGAAGCCATTAAGCAAGCATCTTGAGCTTTCATTGCTTTAGTGTTCATTGTGCCATCTCACTTGTATAAATCATCTCATTTGTATAAATCATTCAGAGATGCTTGCTTATGTCTTAAATTAGGCTATGGGCTCACATTTGAGTTTCTAAGTAAAATGTATTTTTATGTGTGAGTGCCATCATGTCTTGGATGATTTGAGAGAAAAATGTGCTTAAAAAGTTCAATCTTGTATTTCTTTGCTTGAGGACAAGCAAAAGTTCAAGTATGGGGGTAGTTGATAAATCCAATTTACATTATACTTTTGTACTTAATTTTATTGGATTTGTCAAGTATTTCCCATTATTTGAGGCTAAAATGGGTTTATGTTTGAACAAATTTGTTAAATTCTTCAATTTCCCATTAATTGAAGTAACATGAATAGATTTAGTGTATGCTGAGCAATCTTATATTGAATTTCAAATCTTCTCATGTAGGTCAATTTGGGGCTTCAATAGGTCAAAATGAAATGTGAAGCATGGAAACCAGTTTCAAGACTTTAATCTATTCCAATCCAACTTAACAAAGCTGCTTAACGTGATTTTCGGTAAATTTAAGGGAATTTGTTGTTTGAGATGAAATAAAGTCAAGTTTTCAACTTTTCAAGTGAAAACTAGGTTATTGGAGGGTCAAATCAAAGAATGAAATTTGAAGATCAAGCTTGAAACTTTAACAAGGTTCATTGTAGCTTAACAAATTTGCTAGAAAGAGTTTTGGCCCAGCCAAGCTTAATTGGAACTTAATTTCAAGGAAATATTATTTTTAAGGTGCAAGTGAAGTTGCAACAGCAATAGCCCAGAGAATTCATAACTGGAGCTAGGAGACTTGGATTGGGACAATTCAAGAAGTTTTGAAATGGCAATAAAATGATCTACAACTTTCATGTTTTGCCCTCAGTCTAGTTCAACCCAGAAGGCCTTCGAAAATAAGACAAAGTGCAACAGCAGCGGTTTTACTGCTTGCTGTTGTTTTGAAGAAAATGTCATAACTCTAACTACAAAATTCAGACTGAGGTAATTCTTGAGGAATTGGAAAGCTAAGAGAGAAAGATAAAACTTTCATGCTTTAACCTCAATCCAGTTCTGCACATAAGACTCTCGAAATTGAAGGAACCAAAGTTGGCAGCTTGCAAGAGTAGCAGCAGATTTTAGAAAATGCAGCTTAGAAAAGAAAATTCACATCTTGAGCTAAAATATTCAGATTGGGATGATTCAAGATGTTCTGAGAAGCTAAGAAATAATTCTACAATTTTCATGTTCAAGCCTTGATCAAATTCAGAATATAGAGTGCTTAAAATTGAGGAATAACTTCAGCAGTACTATAGCAGCAGCAATTTTACTGCTTGTTGCTGTTTTGGAGAAAGAATCATAATCTGGGCTAGAAAATTCAGATTGAGCTGATTCAAGAGTCGTTGGAAAGACAAGAAGAAAAGCTACAATTTACATGTTTGGGGATCAACTTAATTCAGAATGTAAGCTGCCCAAATATCAGATAGAAACCTCATCCTATGCTTAATTTTCAGTTCTGCAGAATTTCACTCCATGGTCAAGTTCAATTGGAGAAAGAACATCATAACTTGAGGTAGAAAACTTAGATCAAGATGATTCAAGATGTTTTAGAAACCTCAGGAAAAGCTCTACAACTTTCATGTTTTGCTCAAAATCTAATTCAGTATAGAAAGGGCTCAAAATGTAGCAAATAGTTGCAGTAGTCAGAGTAGTTATGCAGATTTTTAACAGCAGCGTGTTGGAAGAAAAAAATTCATAACTTGAGCTAGAAAATTCAGATTGCGATGATTCAAAACAAATTAGAACGATAAGAAAAAATGCTACAACTTTTATGTTTTGGCCTCAGTCCAATTCAGCTTGTAAGATGTCTGAAATTTTGAAAGAATCAAATAGACCTGCAGATTCAGCAGCAACAGCAACATCAGAGTTTGCAGATCCAAATCCAAACACTCATGACCCAAATGGAGGATCCAGATCCACGTCCATAACCCTAATTTGGGATCAATTGAGTTACAATTATTGAAACAATGCAAGACCATTGGAATTCAAAGCAAACCAGCCGAACCACTCCATTCTGTCAAAAAACAATGAGATTAATGATTGTTTTGGAAGAGTTGCTGCTGTCTAGGCTTGGGCTAAGCATGGGTTGTGCAGAGGATGGCAGGAGTGGGTGAGAAAGTAATTATTCAGCAAGGGAGGAGGTTTTTCTCGGAGGTTTTTTGTCTACCAGACGAAATTAAAGCACAAGAGGGAGACAATAGAGTTTTTTTCTTTCTGCTGATTTTACAGCTTGAGAGAGAGGTTTTGGGGGCTGGTTCTACAACTAGAGAGGTAGGAAATACAGCAGAAAAGAGCCATGAAATTGCAGCGAGGGGAGGCACAAAATCAACAGGGGAGGAGCTGAAGAAAGGGGGAAGAGACTTAAAAGAAAAGCTTACAGATTTTCTCTCCAACTTAACTTTTCTCTCTATTTCCTGTCAACAATTTTAGCACACTTCTCTAATTGTATTTTCATTCTAAATGCATGAACCCATGATGAATGTTGAATGTATTATTAATGTTTTGTGCAACATGATGGGGTAAAACTCTTTGTTGGGGAAATGGTATAGCTATACCACCTGATTTTACTTGATAATATGCATTGAAATTGTTGATTCTAGGGCTCTGAAATTTTTTTTTCAGTTTGTGAGCTTAAGGATGTTTGCAAGATATTATGATTTTCAGCTTAGTATGGCATGTCAAGAAGGATTAAGTTGAAATTTTAGATTATTTGCAAAGCTGATTTTGTGGAAAATTGAAGAAAAACTAAATTAATGGGATCAAATAATACTAACCTTAATGCTATTTAGTTTATAATTGGTATTTTCAACCTTGTTATCATCCAGTAGGAGTGGCTAGATGGGATTTATTGATTTTAATTGAATTGAATTTTGAATGTAATTTTCAATTACGAGTCAATGCATTATTTGACACAGTTAAGATTGGGTAGTTCGGTAGAATGCCTAGTTTCTACTGTGTGGTCTGATTAGGTACTCCAGTAGGATGCTTAGCCGAAAGAGATTTCACTAATCTTAATACATTTTGGAATTGAGTAAATTAGGAGGGGCTCGGTAGAGGCCGATGAAGATATTCACTTTCAAGATAGATTAGCCAATCCGGTAGGAATGTTCATAGTTTCGGAAATGTTATCATCTAATATATTTTAGTAACCCTATGTTCCATTTTAATTCATAATATCAAGCAAAATTAAAGTGATACTAGCAAAATCATCTTCCCTAACGATGTCTCCAGCATATTTTCACCTAAATCTCTCTCTTGCATAATCTCTTAATTTCTCTCACTAGTTAGAAATTTTACTTTCTATTTTATTAAATTTTTGCAAACTCACTTTTCTCTCAATTAACACCTAAGTTAGATCAAAATTTACAAATTAATCAAAATCAGTCCTCATGGGATCGACACTCTACTTCATCACTTTATTACTTGTAACGGCTGGTGTACTTACCAATTAGGCATGCTAGGCGTGCAACAAGTATATAAGATGGATTATATATTAAAATAAAGTTATTTGAGTATAGTTTTATATAAAATTAACTTTATTATTTTATGACTTTTCTATAATAAAATATAATCAATTTACTATACATATGTCTAATTTGACAATTTCACATTCTGGCACATGTAGTGTATTTAGATAAAAATAAACTTAATATTATAATTTGTTTGTATTGTCCTCTACAAATATATATATATATATATAACAATTTTAATTTATTTTGTCATTAACAAAATCAATATGAAACCTTGAGCCTAATAATCTCCCCTTTTTTGGTGATTACAAACCAAATATATAATGCAAGATATCCATTAAGCAATTTTAATTTGTTTTGTTATTAACAAAATCAATATGAAACCTTGAGACTAACAGCTATGAAACAGGAGCTGAATGCTTTGAAAAAGAATAGAACTTGGGAGTTGGTTCTTAGAGAGAAAAACAAAAAATTTATTGGATATAAATGGGTTTTCAAGGTTAAACTTCACTTAGATGGATATTTAGAAGGATGTAAGGCTAGATTAGCAGCTAAAGGCTTCAACCAAACCACTGGAATTGATTATTTGGAAACTTCAGTCCTGTTGTTAAGCCAACAACAATAAGAATTGTTCTATCAATGGCACACTCTTTTAATTGGAAAATTCGACAATTGGATGTCCATAATGTATTCCTAAATGGAGACTTGGTGGAAACTGTTTACATGAGTCAGCCACCTGGATTTGAGGATGGAAAGAAACCAGAGCACATTTGCAAGCTAAAGAAAGCCATTTATGGACTCAAACAGAGTCCAAGAGCTTGGTATAACAAGTTGAGTAAATGCTTAGAAAATTGGGAATTTGTTAACTCCAAGGTAGACTTATCGATGTTCTTTTAGTCTAGATATGGTTACTTAACTATTATTTTAGCGTATATTGATGACATATTAATCCTGGGCACTAATAACCAGTTTATTAAAAATGTGATGGGTGAGCTAGCAAGTTTTCTTTGAAGATTTGGGGAATCTATCTTTTCTTTTGGCCCTGTAGATCACAAGAACAAGTAACCTAATGCATTCTAACCAAGAAAAGTATATTAAAGATATTCTACACAAGGAAGGAATGACTGAGTGCAAACTGGTTCCAACACCTTTAGTCTCCAATTCTCATTTATCCCTCTATGAGGGTGAAAAGCTTTCTCATCCAAGTTACTATAGAAGTATAGTAGGTGCTTTTAAATATTGTACACTTACTAGACTTCATATCTCATTTGCTATCAACAAAGTTTACCAGTTCTTACATGCTCCTACAACAGTCCATCTTCAAGCTGTTAAAAAGATCTTGAGGTACCTTAAAGGTACTCAATCCCATGGTATAACTTTTTCAGCAACTTAGTCCTTTGCCTTAATTGTTTATGTTGGTGTAGACTAGGAAGCTATCCAAATGATAGAAAGAGCATAGGAGGCTACTGTGTATTCTTCGGAGGAAACCTGGTATCTTGGTCTTCCAAAAAGTAAAAAGTAGTTTCCAGATCTAGAATTGAAGTTGAGTATAGATCTATTGCTAACACCACTATGGAACTAATATGGATTAAATCGCTTCTAAAAGAGTTGCAGATCAACACTAGCAGACCACTGCGGATCTTATGTGACTACTTGAGCGCAGTATATCTAACTGCAAATCCTGTTCTACATGCCTAAGCTAAACACATTGAAATTGACTATCACTTCATAAGAGATAGAGTGACAAAAGGCCTAATTGAAGTTCAGCATATCTCTTCAATTGATCAAGTTGCTGATCCTTTAACCAAGGCATGCTCAACTCAAAGCTTCTTGAATGCACGGAACAAGCTTAAGTCCTTCATAGGCCTTGATCTTGAGGGAGGATGTCAATATTACAACTATATAGCTATGGTGGCCACCTTTCCATTGTTTCCCCTCCACTATTTCCCTATACTATAGAATATTCCTGTGTATTGCATTGTGTATTCTTTCTAATGGTTTTTGATTCGTTTTGTGCTTTTCTTTCTATTTCATTGTATATATGTATTTACAGCAAGATTGTATTGATTGTGAGGTTCTATCAATGGACTTAGAGAATTTTCCTTCCTCTACTATGCTCTTCTCTACTTTACTACATTCTACAACCTGTCTCACTAACACGACATAAAATTTAACAAATTTTCCTTTGCTTTTAGGCTGATATTGTATATTGATATATAGTTATTCATGCTTATGGAGTTGATTTTGATAGTGGGACTGATTAAAATTAAAAACGAATTGATGGCAGAAAAAACTATCACTAGTATACATAATATACAGAATCACAACAATGGATATGTCTCTATATTATGGCTAACTAATAGTTAATAAAAAAATGGAGACAAATGGAGATAAGAAGCATGACAAATCACAAGTAACAGTTTATGTTGCAACAATATCTACATGGATCTAATTAGCTTTTTCTTGATTCTTTGTTGATACCAAGAGTGGAAATAAGCAAAATCATAGGAAGTTGGTTTTACAATTTGTGGTGAGGGACATGGTGTCACGCCCCACTCGATGTGTGACTAGCCCTAAGGCTAACTCGCCATCCCTAGTAAGCCTCATATACACACAACTTAGACAGAGCAAACCATTCAAGATTAATGCAATTTGGACAGAACAAAAACGATAAACTTGTTATAAATACAAGTCATAATACTATCCGAATAGTACATGGAGCTACTAGAATACAAGAGAAGAATGTGCACAAAAAGAACCGTGCCTCGTAGTCGACTTAAAAGTCACTGGTACTTGCTTGCTCAGAGTGCATTGATACCTGATCGGAGCTATGATTTGGAAATAGAGGAAGGGATGAGTATAAACCTAGTGAATGATAATGCTATGCTACCATGTAGGGACATGCAAAGGACAAAGTAAACACAAATTATGCCTCGGTTAATAAACATAACTTATTAAAACACTAGTTCGTAGATAACACTTGTCAAAGTATGGAACATATCATAGATCTTATCTAATGATAGCCATGGCACATTAGAGGCACTAGATCATAGAACCACATATCACAGATTACATCTCATACAAAGATCCCATTTCAGAACTTATATCAGAATCACAGGAGGCACGTAACGCCGGAACACCACTATGGTCGTTAGGGTTAGAAATCAGAGTACTATTGACATGCAGGTTCAAAAAACATAAATAAATATATATCTGAAAGAGGCATTTCATGCATTACTGAATATTTCACGAAATTCAACACATATACCATAATACATGTCCTAAGATAAATTTGTGAAATCGGCAATCAGATTTTTATCAAATAAGGGAGAAATAGAATTTTAAACACACACAGAGAACTGCAATATCACTCACCATACACGTCAAAATAGTAGTCCCGAAACTCTGAGTGACGGCTCACAGGTCTAGATGCATCTCCTTAGATGTAACTGTAATTACCACAAAATTATAAAATCAGAATCACAAGCAAAACCCCCACTCGAGGGTACTCACTCACTGAACAACCCCACTTACACGTCCCAATGACACCTTCATCCTTGTAACCCAGGACCAACCATCGTCTAACTCCATTTCAGGTAAGAACCTTGAACCCAAGGTGGACCAGCTTCCAATTCCCGTTAGCTGGCTTATACCGACCTCCATTTCACATAAACCGGCCTAACCCAACCTTCAAGACCCATGAATGGGCCTTTTTAAATACTAAACTGGCTGGGATTCCCATAAAATCAAACTAAATCGGCCACAATCCTCCCAAAACCAAGCTAAATCGACCATGATACCCATGAACCTAGGCTGAACCGGGCTTGAATTGTGTGAAATTGAATTGAACTAGCTAGAAATCCTATGCATTTGGACCGAACCAGCCTAGAAAATCACAAAACCAAAAATAAGCCACTCCCCTAGCTAAGATTTTGGCCTGAACCAGCCCCCAATAGTGCTAAATCGGCCTCCCAACAGCCTAAACCAGCCAATTCAGCTACTATTCCCCCAAAATCCATTGTGTCCCAACATGATTCTAAAGTCCTAGCTGATCCAAACTAAAGCACCTAGTCCCCAGATGCCAGAACAGGCCTAATCACCTTGAAAGGAGCTAAAAACCCCATTGAACAGGCCAATCCTTAGACCAGCAGAGCTAGTCCAGCTAGCTGCCTTTTAATAGACCTAGAACACATTCGAGTCTGTCTCTTTCACCCGAAAACTCAAGTATCAAACCTACCCTGTATGCACGCAACCCAACTCACTCACTTCAAAAATTCAAGCAATTTACTACCTATCTAGACTGATCAATGGCTAGAGACTGTAAACCCGTCCTCGACGAGATGATCCCCAAGCTGAATCAACAAAGAAGTGGCCAAAATCTTCAAATTTTTGTAGCAACTTGGATCAGCCCACTATGAAATTTTTGGAAGAACCAGGCACCCCTTCTTTCGATTTTTCACACTTTACATCAAATTGGTTGAGGATTACAGTCTTATATACATTTAATGAGAAGATTTCTTGCAATGGGCCAATTGTTGCCTCCTAAATGAATTGAATTTCAGCCCCCACAGTGCTCAATCGGCAACTGATCGAGCTTTTGGATCCTATGACAATCCGACCCTCTTAACTCACATTTGCTTCAATTTAGTCCTCCTAATTTAATTTTGAGCCCTTTGAATTTCTACACCTTCTCTTTTCATTCCCTCATTTCCTATTCTTTTCAATTTTAACCCCCCTGAAATCTGAGATTTGGCCTAACTTTATTTAATTTCTTACTTGGTCCTTGCCAATCCCTTAATTGGTTTAATTTCACCTTGGTAAAATTTATATTAGGTCACAGATTAAATAAATTTCTTTATTTATACCCCTTAAGCCCACTAAGAACTGAATTTCCACTAATCCACCTATTAGGGCCATTACATTCTTTACCCCCTCACAAAAATTCAATTCTCGAATTTTAACACAATTACATACCTCATGTGTTGAGCACATGTGGTATCTCCTTCGCATGATGTCCTCTAACTCCCACGTGGCCTTTTCCAAAGTTTGACTTTTCATACCATTTTCACTAAAGGCACTTCTTTCAAGCAAAGCTATTATACTTGTCTGTCCAAGATAGCTATAGGCTCATCCTTATATGACATATCCTAATTAAGCTAAACCTTTTGTGGAGCAATAACGTGTGATGGATCTAGTAGATACTTTATCGGTATGGAGATATGAAACATAGGGTGTACCATTGACAACTTAGGAGGAAGAGCTAGTTAGTAGGCCATAGCTTTAATTCGCTCCAAAATCTCATATGAACCGATGTAGTGGGGACTGAGCTTACATTTCTTGCCAAATATGAGAACACCTTTCATCGGGAAAACTTTCAAGAACACAAGGCCTTTAACCATAAATTTCAAATTACTACACTGGTGATCGACATAAGCCTTCTATCGGCTCTAGGTTGCTAAAAGTCTGTCTCTAATTGGTCTAACTTTGCCCACTGCATCCTAAAACAAGTCTAGACTTGTAAGCTTCATGTCTCCTATCTCATACAAGCTAATTGGAGATCTACATCACCTGCCGTATAGGGTCTTATAGAGAGCCATCTAAATGCTAGACTAATAGCTGTTATTGTAAGAGAACTTTATCAGAGGTATATATGACCCCAACTACCTCCAAAGTACAAAATGCACGCTCGCAGCATATCCTCTAGAATCAAAATAATTCTCTCAAACTACCCATCAATTTGTGGATGAAAAGTTGTGCTCATGTCTAGCTGAGTCCCAAGGGCCTCCTAAAATGCCCTCCAAAATCGATATGTAAACTGGGAGCCACGAACAGAAATTATGGATAGGGGTACACCATCTAGTCTTACTATCTCGTCTTAATATAACTGGGCGTACTTAGACACGGTATAACTCATCTTTATAGGAAGAAAATGCGTGGACTTAGTTAGATGATCCACAATCACCCATATATAATCATAACCTCCGGAGGTGCGAGGTAGTCCAGTCACAAAATCCATAGCGATGGCCTCACAGTTCCACTCAGGTATCTCAATTTGCTGATGTACTCCTACTGGCTTCTGATGTTATGCCTTAACTTGCTAGCAAGTTAGGTACCTGGATACAAAATCTGCTATATCTCTCTTCATCCCCTCCCACCAATAAAATTGTTCCAAATCCTGATACGTCTTTGTGGATCTGGGGTGTATTGTGCATCTTGAGCTATGTGCCTTGATTAGTATCGTCATCCTCAAGTCCCTAACATCTAGCACACATAATTTACCACCACATCAAAGTATCCCCTCAAAATCAATCTAGAACTCTGCACATCGGCTCGCCCAGACTTCTTTTTTAAGCCTGCATAGTTGAGCATCCTTTTCTTTATCCTCTTTAATCCTCTCCAGCAATGAAAGTTGTATACATAACTACTTTAATATTCATGCAGTATCTGTTGTCTCCAACTATACTCTATCCTCCTCTAGACTATGGAGTGCTGTAATAAAAAGTCGTCTCATGAGAGCAATATGAGACAAACTCACCATGGATTTCCAGCTCAGTGCATTAGCGACTACATTAGCCTTCCCTGTGTGATATAGAATGGTACAATTGTAGTTATGAGAAATTCCATCCATCCTTGTTGCTGAAAATTTAAATCCTTTTGCTCAAATATGTACTTTAAACTCTTGTGATTAGTAAATATTTTGCACGGCTCACCATACAAGTAATGCCCCCATATCTTTAATGCAAATACCACTATTGCCAGCTTAAGATCGTGGGTAGGATAGTTCTATTCATGCCTCTTTAGCTGCATGGAGGTATAAGCTATGACCCATTTGTGCTACATCAAAACACCTCCTTGTTCTACCTAGGAGGTATCACAATAGACTGAAAATCCTCTTGCCTCTGAGGGCAAAGCTAACGCTAGAGCCGAAGTCAGACAATCCTTAAACTTCTCAAAAATTTCTTCACAGGCATCTGACTACACGAACTTAACATTTCTCTTAATCAGGCAGGTCAAAGGAGCGGCTAACTTGGAGAAAATTTGAACAAACCTATGATAATAGTTGACTAAACCCAAAACGTAGTGAACCTTAGTAACCGAAGATGGCCTTGGCCACTGTTGAATGGCCTCAATCTTGTGGGAGTCCATCATAATTCCTACCTCAAATACCTCGTGCTCGAGGAATGCAACACTATCGCACCAGAACTCACATTTCAAAAATTTAGCATATAGCTAATGGTTTCTCAGGGTCTGCAGAACTTCTTGTAGGTGCATCCCATGCTTTTCTTTACTCTTTGAATACACTGGAATGTCATCAACAAATACCATTACAAACCAATTCAAGAAAGCACGGAATATCAGATTCATTAAGTCCATGAATGTTGCGAGGGCATTTGTTAGTCCAAAGGACATCACTAGAAACTCATAATGTCCCTGCTAGGTTTGAAAGGCTGTCTTCAGGATATCTGCCTATTTAATCTTCAAATGATGATATCCAGAATGAAGATTTATCTTAGAAAAATATCTAGCCCCCTGCAACTAATCAAACAGGTCGTCAATCCTTGGTAACGGATATTTATTTCACACTGTCACCTTGTTGAGCTGCTAATAATAAATACAAAATCTTAGAGACTCGTCCTTTTTCTTGACAAATAGTACCAGTGCACCCCAAGGAGAAGTACTGGGTCTGATAAAACCCTTATCCAATAAGTCTTGAAGTTGCTCTTTTAGTTCTTTCAGTTCTGTAGGGGCCATACAATAGGGAGGAATCGAGATAGGCTGAGTACTCGGCACTAAATCAATACAAAACTCTATTTCTCGGTTGGGAGGAAGACCTGACAATTCTTCAAGAAACACATTTGTGAATTCATTAACAACTAGTACCTACTCCAGACGCGGCTCTTCAACCCTGTGTCACTTACAATCACTAGAATTCCTTGGCACCCTTGGTTGAGTAATTTCTAAGCTTTCATAAACAAGATAACAAGGATCAGAGTTCTAGAATAATCTCCCTGATACACAAATGGTGCCTCTCCTGGTACCGCAAAACTTACTGTCTTCTATTGACAATCTAGGGTGGCTTAACAAGTGTTCTCCTAAAAAGGCAACCCAAGAGAGTGGTGAATTGGGTTTTTATCGCAAAAGCTAAGAGTGTGAAAAATTGAAAGCAATAATAAAAATATTGAATCAAATAAATTTATACAATTCACCCAAGAATAAATATAAAACAATTTTAAGTAAAGTAAAAAGAGTAGAGATAGAGATGTAAACTTTTTTATAGTGGTTCGACTTACTACCCAAGTCTACGTCCACTCTCTCAAGCTTCAACTGGCCGAGGTTTCACTAAGTCTCTTGCACTTGACAGAGGCTAGAAATCCCGAGTACAAACAAAGTCCTTTGCACTTGGCGGAGGCAAGAAATCCCGATTATAAAGCCTTTTATTCGGTGAGTTTCAAACACCAATACAATGGTAATGAAGATAAAGTAAAAATGTAGCAATTCTTCTTAAGTAGCATTAGCTATCACTCATGTACAAAAATGATCTCACTTCAAAGAGGCACTCTTAAGAATAAAACAATTTGCTCTATGTACTATTTGATTTAATAATAAACAATATAGCACAGTGAATTTTAGAGAGAGATTAATGAGACTTTGAGAGCTTGTTATTTTGTCCTTTTCCCTTCAATTTATGCTCCTTTTTATAGGCAAAAGCACCAAAGAGACGTTAGAGAGACGTTGGCCTTTGTGGAAGACAAAATCATTTGTCAATAGTAATTGCACATTAGCTCGTTTCAAAAATTCTAATAAAATAGCTTCAGACATTCAAAAGCTCTTAACAAATTCTTGAATACTCGTCAATGAGTCTATTTTCAAACATAAAAAGAATTATCGAATTATCATGCACCATTTGAGAGAAATGATCAAATCTTTAATGACATGCCAGACTATAAAATTTCTTTTGACAAAAGTTGTTGGCCAAGTTCAAATTTGTTTAGAAATTTGTATTTGTATTCAAAAATAACAAATGATATATTTTTGAAAAGCTTATAATGTCTACTTTCATTCAAAATTAATTCGTGCAAATTTGACTATTATATTTTGAGATATGATAATAATATTATGGTATGCTCATTTTGTCTGCTAACAGTATAACTCAGTAGAATGGCCTATTTTGAAATATTATATCTATCAATCTATAGGTGTAAAATGTGTATATAATATATGCATTTAAAGTTCAGTACGTCTACATTACAAATAAAATTAATTCAGAATTTTATTTATATCATAAGTTATATTTTACTAATTAAAACTAATATCGTATAGATTTTAACATTGACTTTTTTATAAGACAATATAAGAAATTGATATAATAAACTACTTTAATATAAAATAGTATATAAGATAAATTATACATCGTGTTTCTATAGTAAGATATAATCAATTTGCTACACACATATCTAATTTGACAGTTTCACAATTTAGCACATGTAGTGTATGTAGTTAAATAATAACTTAATATTATAATTTGTCCATATTGTCCATTATATAAAAATATATATAATAATTTTAATTTGTTTTGTCATTATGAAAATAAATATGAAATATTGAGGCTAATAACAAGAGGTCAGCCAGTCCATCCCGAAGATTACATGGAACTTCAACATAGATAAGAGAATAAGTTAGCCACAAACTCCGTGCTAGCCATCTCAATCAAACAAGACCTGTATACATACTCCACCCAAATTGTCTCCCCACCGAGGTTGCCACCATGAAACCATGTCTAATTGTTCTTGTGGCCTCTCGAATCGAATGGAAAACCCCTCTAACACATATGAATAGGTATAACAAAGATCAAACAAAACATATAGCATACAGAAATCGTACTTGTGACTACAACATTTGATGCCTGAACGTCCTGTTAGGTTAATGTATAGACACGGGCTTGGCCCCTCCTATGGCCTCTGCCTTCCGTGCCTCATCCCCGAGAACTAGATGAATTTACCCTAGTAGATCCCTGAGTTTGAGATGTTGCACCTATAGCCACAAAGGCCTCCAGTGAGAAAGGGTAGTCATTGACTAAGTGGCCTAGCTGGCCACATCGATAACAAGTTGTTGCTATCTAGGCAGGTGCATGAGTGCCCTCTCGTAACAGCGGGCAATCTTTGATCTAGTAGCCTTACTGGCCACACCTAAAGCAAGCCCCTGTAGCTGGTTGACATTACCCAAAATGTGCCTTCTCACAACTAGAAAAATAGGTGCCGATTGAGTACGACCACTAGATGCGGCAGCACTACCAAATAACTATCTACTTGATGACACTATACACCCAGATGAGTGTCATTGTCCACGGGATGATGACCCTGTCTATGAACCAGTTTTGTCACTAAAAGAACCCTTAATCCCTACCCTCTTCCCTCTGTCTCCCAAATTTTACTCTGGTACTCTTGAGGCCTCCAAAGCACGGGCGGCCTCAACTGCCTGAGCATAGCTAAAAATCTCTATCTGAGAACCTAGGGCCCAATACAATAGATGCGACAACCCTTTAATAAGCCTCGTAGCTCGGGTGACATTGTCAGGAACATGATCAGAGGCATACCAAGAGAAACTGGTAAACTCCTCCTTATACTCAGATATGGTCATCCTAGGTCTTTGCACTAGTCTCTCAAATTCACTCGCTAACTCCACCCACTAGCTATTAGGTAAGAACCTCTTCAAGAACTCAATATATAACTCATCCCAAGTCATCGGAGGGGACCTTATCGGTCTAAGAGTCAACAAGTTATTATACCAAGCTTAAGCTACCCCGTGGAGTTTGAAAGCTACTAGCTCCACTCACCAGGTATCAGAACACTAAAGAATCACGAATATTTTCACCAAGGTATTCAGAAATTCATACAGATGCTGCTTGGTATTAGAACTAGAGAAAGTAGGAGGATCCATCTGTAAAAAATTACAGAAATATCCATCAAACCCTAACCTGCACTGATCTGAGACTGTCACA
The DNA here is from genome assembly GCA_911865555.2 of Thlaspi arvense. Classification (NCBI taxonomy): domain Eukaryota; kingdom Viridiplantae; phylum Streptophyta; class Magnoliopsida; order Brassicales; family Brassicaceae; genus Thlaspi; species Thlaspi arvense. The sequence continues at coordinate 84,574 of CAJVSB020000734.1, forward strand.
GCTAGAACAGGGGTAGTACTCGCTAGTATGCTAACTAGAATTGGTGGTCTACTCGAACTGGCAATATTACCCATAAACTCAATCATAATACGCTGAAGTCCCTAAATACCTATCAAAATGCTAGCCAGTACAAGGGATTTCCTAATACTCCAAGGTCTAACAATATCACAAAAGGGCGTGTGCACATCACGTGAAGAGTTCATCTATAAAATAGAATGACAATTTGATTCAGTACCAAAATAAATAACATAAGAGAATTTAGGATCTGACACAGAACATGCCCTAAGAGGTCTCTGACAGTCATTCTATTATGAAAGTGAGGCCCTCATGTCTAATAAAAACACTGCCAAAGGACCTTGTTTCATGTACCCTCACAATTAACCTAGGCTCTAGTACCACCTTTGTTACACCCCACTTGGCACGTGACTAGCCCTAAGGCTAACTCCCTAGTTCTAGTAAGCCTCAGATACACACAACTTAGATAGAACAAACCATTCAAGATTAATGTAATTTGGACAGAATAGATACGATAAACTCATTATAAATACAAGTCATAATCTTGTCCGAATAGTATATGGAGCTACTAGAATACAAGGGAAGAATGTACACAAAAAGGGATGTGCCTCGTGGATGGCTCAGAAGTCACTGGTGCTCGCTGGCTCAGAGTGCCCTAATACCAAATAGGGATTAAGATCTAGAAATGGGGGAAAGGGGTGAGCATAAACCTAGTGAATGATAATGCTATTCTACCATGCGGGGACATGCAAAGGACAAAGTAAACACAAATTATGCCTCAATTAATAAACATAACTTATCAAAACACTGGTTCGAAAATAACACATGTTAGAGTATGGAACACATCACAGACCTCATCTCACGACAGTGATGGCACGTCGGAAGCACTAGAATCTTAAAACCACATATCACAAATCACATCTCATACAAGGATCCTATATTAGAACTCACATTAGAATCATAGAAAGCACGTAGTGCCAGAACACCACTATGCTCGTCAAAGTCAAAAATCAAAGTACTCTTGACATGCTTGTTTAGAAAACATAAATAAATATATATCTGAAAGATGCATTTCATGCAATATTGAATATTTGACGAAATTCAACACATATACCACAATACATGTCCTGAGATAAATTTTAGAAATCAAAAATTAGATTTTTATCAAATAAGGGAACAATAGAATTTTAAACACACACAAAGAACAACAATATCACTCACCATACACGTCAAAATAGGAGTCTTGAAGCTTTGAGTGATGACTCATGAGTCGAGATACGTCTCCTCAGGCGTATCTGCAATTACCACAAAATTATAAAATCGGAATCATAGTCAAAACCCCCACTCGAGGATACTCACTCACTAAACAACCCCATTCACAAGTCCCAAACGACACCCTCATCCATGTAACCCAGGACCAGCCATCATCTAACTCCATTTCAGGTAAAAACCCTGAACCTAAGGTGGACCGGCTTCCAATTCCCATGAACCGGCTTCAACTAGCCTCCATTTCACATAAACTAGCCTAACCCAACCTTTAATACCCATGAACTGGCCTCTTCAAATGCTGAACTGGCTAGGATTCTTGTAAAATCAAATTGAATCGGCCATAATCCTCTCAAAACCAAGTTGAATAGGCCATGATACCCATGAACCCAAATTGAACTGGGCTTGAATCACGTGAAACTGGCCTGAACTAGCTAGCAATCCTATGAATTCAGATTGAACTAGCTTGGCCAATTATAGAACTGGAAATAGCCCACTCCCTTGGCTAAAATTTGAGCAATTTGCTACCTACCTAGATTGATTAATGGCTAGAGACTATAAACTTGACCCCGATGAAATGATCCCTAAGCTGAATCGATGAAGAAGCGGCCAAAATCTTTGAAATTTTGCAGAAACTTAGATTAGCCCCTTGCAAAATTTTTGAAAGAACCCGGCACCCTTTCTCTCGATTTTTCACACTTGGCATCAAATCGGTCAAGGATTATAGTCTTATATACATCTTATGAGAGGATTGCATGCAATGGGCCAACTGCTGCCTTCCAAATGAATCAAATTTTGGCCCCCATTGTGCTCGGTCAGCAATTGATTGAGCTTTTGGATCCTGTCACAATCTGACCCTTTTAACTCGCATTTGGATCAATTAGTCCTCCTAATTTAATTTTAAGTCCCTGGATTTCTTCACCTTCTCTTTTTAGTCCCTCCTTTCCTGTTCTTTTCAATTTCAACCCCCCCCCCGAAATCCAAGATTTGGCCCAACTTTATTTAATTTCTTGCTTGATCCCCGCCAATCCCTTAATTGGTTTAATTACACCCTGGTGAAATTTATATTATGCCCCAGATTAAATAAATTTCCCTATTTATCCCCCCTTAAGCCCACTAATAACCGAATTTCCACTAATCCACCTTTTAGGGCCATTACATATGGGTCCTATATATCTCCATTCTGCTCTACAGAACTTATAGTTGAGGTTAAACCACAACGAAAAATCTTAGTCATCAGTTCAATGCTGAGTAAGATCAAAACGTGGAATTTGAGAGTGCAAGACTAATGGTGAAATCACCAAACAACAGAGCATCGGTCATGAATTTTATCAAGCCCTAGTAAGTCTCTTCAACTCTAGGTCATCCCAGCAAAAGGCAAACCCATTTCAACCTAGCCTTGAATTAGTCTGGTGTCTAAGTCAAATTTATGAATTCTTCTATGTTTTCTTGGAAGTACATATAAATAAATTCATTATTGCAAAATTTTCTGTTAAAAGGAATTCACAGAACAGCAACCAAATTCACATAAGATACTTAATAATTGTACATTTGGAGGAAAAAAGAGAACAGACAGGGGCCATTTGTAAATAAATGTGAAAGCTCCATATTATTGCAAAAGCACTTGCCTTTCTACAAGTGCAAGAGGACCAATTAGCAAATAACCCAATGCTAGACAAGAAAAAGCTTCATTGCACCATAGCTAATGGAATTGAACATAGAAATAGTATAAGCAAAGATAAGAGAGCTTCAATACATTGTTCTTATGAGAATTTAATCAAAGGAAATGAGAGAAAAGATATCACTACTTAGACATCAAAAAAGGGCATCTTGCTTTAGAATTTTAATAATTTTTCCATAACCAAATATTTTAATTTTAGATGAGAAAATTACACTAATTTTTTTCCATTGTGTTGGTAATAGCTAAATATATTCATATTCACCAAAAATATTAATAAAGAAAATACTCAGCTTCCTTGATCATCCACAAAGGTACTTTATAAAATCCTTATTCATTGCCAATGTTAGAAATCATCCTATTAAAAGGGTTTAGGTAAAATATCTCTATTACTGTTTACCATATAATAATAAATAACAATGATGATCAAGTGCTGTGATATCTCCTAAACTTTTTTGAACATGCTACAAGTAACCTAAAGCAACTAAATTATTAGTGATGAGTAACTAGCAGCAAGTAATTAATAGCTTAAGTTGTTGGTCTAGTATCAAAGTTAGGAGGTTGCGGATTTGATACCTCAATCTAGCAGATGTTTGATCATGTTAAGCAAACATTCAATCAAATTGAACCAAACTATGCCTAGGTTGATCTATTTGAGAAATAACTGTTGTGCTTAACTAGCATCTTAGAGTTTTGGTCTAACTAACATCTCAGAGTTTTGGTCTTGTGAGATAAGTAACAAGTTAAACATATATCTTTTAGTGTGTGCTATGCCTATCTCCTAATTTTTCCAAAGTTGTTTTGTTGGTGCATCTATTTACATGCCATGTTAGGCAATCCATCTACATCCATGCCTCTTAGATTGTGATCGTCAAAACTTCGCACTTTTGTTCTAGTTGCAATATGAGTATATGGATGACCTTCCATGAACCAAACCTAATAATAATTGCTATTGATTCAAATGTTTGTGGGGGGTAAAATGAAACTGAATCTAAAATGTAAGGTGAAATGTAATATTTGTTTTCAAATATAGAGTCAAAGTTTTACATTATAACTCTCTTTGTTAAGCACATATAAGGTGCAAAGTTTAACAAATATACTTATTTGTTAAGTAACTAGCCTGCAAAAGGAATCCATCAACATTAAGGTTCACATTGCAACTTGAACAACAATAGGAGTTTTGATTGCCATAGTTAAAATTTTTAAGGGACAAGGGAAAATAATTCCAAGGTGCAAGGTTACTAAGTATAATTTTTCTTAGCACATAACGAATGGCTTCATTAGTTACTAAAGAAAATTTAAGGAGAAGGTGATGCTGTTGATGAAAAAGATATTTTCAGTTTGCACTTGATGTAAACAAGATGGATAAAGCACCAACCAATATTGCTATCGCTATTTAGTTGCTCTAGAACTGTAATATGTCCACACGTTAGATAATTGATTTATGTTCCCGACAGTGTGTCCATGTGTTCTTCATGCTTTCTAAAATATGTCTACAAATTATGTATGCTTTTTTTTATTTGTTGTTTCAGTTATCAAAGCGTCATCCTAGTCTTTAGGAAGCTATTAGTTTGTTTACAACATGTGATTGATCATGGTTTGGATTTGGTCCATGATGCTTTTGTTTTCAGTTTTGTTTCAAAGTTTTAAATTCAAGTTTAAAAAATCAAATGAAGAAGAATTCCTTTTATTTTGTTGCATACTCAAATCTTTCTTTTCTTTCTTCGATATTAAATAACTCTTCAATCCTCTATTTTTCATCTTTAAAACCAGCAATTGATATAGGAGCTCTCTTCTTAAAGGATTTGTGTGTAAGTTTAACGTGTCATGGAATACGAAGCAAGTTTCTCAACAATAGCTCTACTAGTGTTTGACAAAGATACCTAACAAATTTGGGCAGTCTGCGTGGAGACATACTTGGATGCCTTGGATCTTTATGAAGCCATGGAAGAAAATTATGATATCCTTGCACTTCCAAACAATCCCACCATGGCACAAATCAAAGCTCAAAAGGAGAAGAAGATGAAGAAGTCAAAGGCCAAAGCATGCTTGTTTCCTGTAAAGTCATCCACGATTTTCACGAGAGTTATGTCCCTTAAAATAGCTAAAGCTATTTGGGATTATGTTAATGAAGAATGTCTAGGAGATGAAAGGACAGAAGGTATGTAGGATTTGAATTTGATAAGGGAATTCGAATTACAAAAGATGAAGGAATATGAAACAATAAAAAATTATTCAAATAGACTTCTCGATATTGTAATTAAAGTCAGGTTACTCAGCTCTGACTTGAGTGATTCATGGAATCCTGCAATAACTTATAAATAGAAAATAAATCAGGAGAATAGCAAGTCATCTGAAGATAACTCTGGCCTAATGTGCACAATGGGGCAATTTCTGGGGGTAGTATACATAAAAACATAAAACATGAAAAATCTCATCTGGGCCCTATAGGGCACAACATGTCAAGCACTACGATGCTCTACAATTGGCATCATGGGCTGTCATCATCCTAAGGCTGAACTAACATAGCCTACGGTGTCTGGTCACCACTAGGTCATATATCATATCATATCATGTAGTCCTGCCACCTATCCTAAATGCCTGCCTAACATCTCAAATACTGCAACTGCCATTTCCAAATCATGAGTGGGGTAGTTCTGTTCATGAGATCTCAACTACCTAGAAACATAAGCTATCACTTTATTACCTTGCATCAACACACAGCCAAGCCCCTTCCTAGAAGTATCACCATCTACTATGTATCCTTTCCCATTGTCTGGCAATATTAAAACAAGTGCTGTTTTTGGTCTTCTCTTTAACTCTTTGAAGCTACATTGGCACTCATTTGCCCAAATAAACTTATGATTCTTCCTCAACAACTTGGCAAGTGGAGAAGTTATGATAGAGAAGCTTTTCACAAATTGCTTGAAGTGTCCAACCATTCCTAGGAAACTCCTCACCTTTGTAGCATTAGTATGTGGCTCTCATTTTACTATAGCTTTGATTTTCTAAAGGTCTGAATTAACATGAACTAAGAAAACTACTTTATCCAACTAGAACTCACATTTACTTAGCATAGCATATAATTACTTCTCTTGTAAAGTTTGCAATGTTATTCTCATATGCTTCTTATGGTCGTCCTCGCTTTTGAAATAGATCAATAAATCATCGATGAAAATAACCACTAACTTGTCTAAGTATGGTTGGAATACCAGTTCATCAAATGCATAAATACTAACAGAGCATTAGTAAGACCAAAAGGCATGAGTTTGATTGGTGTCATCCTGTAAAGAGCACGCAATATAGGTTGTGTTCCTAAGATCAATTCTATACTGAGGCAACCCTAGTAACTCCTTTGGAAATACATTTGGAAATTCATTAACCATCGAAATGTCCACCAATTGGGTAGTCTTCTTCTCGGTATCCACAATATTGGCTAGATAAGTTTCAAATCCATTTTTTAGTAATTTGGTAATAGTCAATGTTGATACCATGCAAGAGGGTGAACATGTCTTTCTTTTGTAAAACATACCTCCTTGCCATCAAACAACGGGAATGGAACCTCTTTTCTAAAGCAATCCACATGAGCCTTATATGAAGTCAACCAATCCATGCCCAAGATCACATCTATGTCATACATATCTAGAAGGATTAGGTCTCCTACTAATTCTGCTCCTTCCATAATGAGCTTGCAATCCATGTAAACTTGTTTAGCTACAAAAGTCTTTTCCATGGGGATAGAAATAAATATACTATGCTCCAATCTATCAGCTTTAACCCTAATTTAGCTACTAAAAAACATGATATAAAAGAATATGTAGATCCTGAATCAATCAGCACATATATCTTTAACCCATGTAAAGAAATCATACCCGTGATAGTATACAAAGCAGCTCAAGCCTCCTACCGAGTCATCACAAATACTCTAGCCTTCAACCTCTATTGACTTCGAGTAGCAGCAGTTGACCAAGTCATGCTGCCATCTCTTTAGTTTTTGTCCCCTGGGGTTGACGCTATTGTGAAGAAGGCACAGTATCTACAACTATTTGAGGACAGTCTCGCCTAATATGTTTAGTCTAATCGCAAGGCTAACATACTGTGGTGCCCTTTATACACTCCTCTCAATGAAATCTCCTGCATTTAGAATACTGGGAAGCTCGAGCTGTGGATGCTGCAACAATGGATGAAAAGTTCCTACTATCCACACTCTCTATTTCTCTAAACTGTTATGGTCGTCTAATTGTCCAAGTCACTAATGACCCGAGTCCCCTCAATGTAGGGATAATGGTGGAAGTGGAACCCGCACCTACTTTCTGTAGTGTCTCACCCATTTTCTCTATGGGTGTGGATAAACTAGGCCTCTTTGGTGGTAGCCCCTCTATGTGCTCGAATAGGCTAGCTGAGGTATAACTCTTGCTCCACTTCTATCTATGGATGGCAAAAGCGGCCTCAATCTCCTCAGCCTTGATGGCATCCTCAACTAGGTTCGCAAAGGATGTGTGCCTCCACATCTTAGTCTTGGCTGTATCTCCAATCTTAACCCCTCCTCAAATAATTGGCATTTATCCTCCTCATTCACCACCAATGCTTGTACAAAAACACGACAACCATGTGAATTGAGCCTCATACTCTACAACAATCATATTGCCCTGTCTAAAACTTAGAAACTCTCTCCTCTTTTGATCTTGATATACTGAAGGGAAATACTACCTATCAAACTATACCCAAAAATCAACCCAACTAATCATTCTACCGGCTGGCTGTCTAGTGACATAAGTGTCCCACAACTACTAGGCTCTCCCCTCAAGTAGAAAAACTACATTCTGCACCTTTTGCTCGTCGATGCAACTAATTAGAGTAAACACCCGCTTTATCCTCTTAATTCTGCCTTTGCTTGTAGTGGGTCAGTACTACCACTAAACTTTGTGGCCCATAGTTTCTGGGCTTACTCCAATATCTCCTTCTCCAATCTTGGCCTTTAAATAGCTAAATTGGAGCTGAGTGCCTCTACCACTGCTTGTGCAACTATAGCCTCAATGTCATGTGCTTTTGATGTGGCAAAGGGCACTAGTACCCTTAGTGGTACAGGTGCCGCTAATGCTGTAGGTGGTATGGGTGGCTCTGGTGTTGCAAGCATCACAAATACCTAAGACTCTGCATCCTGAACTAGGGGCGCCCTAAGAGGACTCACCAAAGCATACGAGGGACTTGGCTCCCTCAGAGCTAACAAGGATATGCTAGGTGGAGATGCATCCCTAGGAGGTCAGCCATCTCTGTGCATACCTCTTGGTCTACCTCGTCTACCTCTTGCCATCCTACAATGTCTAGGAAAGATATACATCAAAATGCAATTAGCTAAATTCATATGCTATACATGTTGCTACCCTATATTATATTCTAGTTATTTTTTCCTCCCTTTAGTCTAAACCTTGCCTAATACTAGTTTAACTATCACACCTTTCCCTACTGTTGAGCAACGTATGGCAATGTAGCAATGACCAACATACTCCCAAGATGAAAATCTGATAGCATGCCAACAAGTATAACCCCTATTTGGTAACTTGTCTTGGCACATGTAGCAACAGAATAGTTGTTTACTAATGCGTAACATGCATAAAAATATCATTTAAGCTTTTGAGGCATAAAACTAGTGAAAATCCTAATACAACAGAGGATAATAAAATAAGGGTGTCAACATTGTACAACTAGTTAAGCATTTATAGCATACAAGTCTGCTAAACTAGTTTACTATTAATTGAACAATTTAAACACAAAGACTACCATAATATAGTCAATTCCAACCTAAATAAAATAAACAACACAAGTTTCTGTAGATGGCCTGACCTTTGCTATATGCTGTAAATGACTAATGTAGTAAGCCTAATTATCATCCTCCAAACCATATGAAAAGGGAATAAGGAGTGAGACCACAGTCTTAGTGAATGACATGCATTCTAATTCCAGTGGAAATGGTAAGGGTTCATAACTTAACAATCAGAGAAAATATAATCTAAAAATAACCATCAAATGAAAAACCATGAAGTTATTCATAACAATAACACAACATCATAATTTAGAAAATTTCCTGTGAGCTATGATGCATAAATCCTACAATAACTTATAAATAGGAAATAAATTTAAGAGAACAGCAAATTATCTGAATATAACTATAGCCTAATCTGTACAACAAAGTAATGTCTGGGGGCAATATACATAAAAACATGAAACATCAAAAACCTCATCTAAGCCCCACAAGGCAAAACATGTTAAGCACTATGATGTTATGCAACTGGTACCATGGGCTGCCGTCATCCTAAGGCCAAACTAATATAGCCTCCCGTGTCTAGTTATTTTCTAGTTATTTTTTCCTCCCTTTAGTCTAAACCTTGCCTAATACTAGTTTAACTATCACACCTTTCCCTACTATTGAGCAACATATGGCAGTGTAGCAATGACCAACATACTCCCAAGATGAAAATCTGATAGCATGCCAATAAATATAACCCCACTTTGGTAACTTGTCTTGGTACTTGTAGCAATAGAATAGTTGTATACTAATGCATAGCATGCATAAAAATATCATTTAAGCTTCTGAGGCATAAAACTAGTGAAAATCCTAATACAACAGAGGATAATAAAATAAGGGTGTCAACATTGTACAACTAGTTAAGCATTTATGGCATACAAGTCTGCTAAACTAGTTTACTATTAATTGAACAATTTAAACACAAATACTACAATAATATAGTCAATTCCAACCTAAATAAAATATGCAACACAAGTTTCTGTAGATGCCCTGACCTTTGTTATATGGTGTAAATGACTAATGTAGTGAGCCTAATTATCATCCTCCAAATCATATGAAAAGGGAATAAGGAGTGAGACCACAGTCTTAGTAAGTGACATGTATTCTAATTCCAGTGGAAATGGTAAGGGTTCATAACTTAACAAGCAGAGAAAATATAATCTAAAAATAACCATCAAATGAAAAACCATGAAGTTATTCATAACAATAACACAGCATCATAATTTAGAAAATTGCCTATGAGCTGTGATGCATAAATCCTACAATAACTTATAAATAGGAAATAAATTAAGAGAGCAGCAAATTATCTAAATATAACTGTAGCCTAATCTGTACAACAGAGTAATGTCTGGGGGCAATATACATAAAAACATGAAACATCAAAAACCTCATCTAAGCTCCACAAGGCAAAACATGTTAAACACTATGATGTTATGCAAGTGGTACCATGGGTCGTCGTCATCTAAGGCCAAACTAATATAGCCTCCTATGTCTAGGACCCCACTAGATCATATATCATATCATATCATGTAGTTTTATCACCTGTCCCAGATGACTACCCGATATCTTATAATAAAATCATATAAATATCATAAAAGAAACATATACATGAAACTAAAAAATATAAGTACATCGTTTCCCATTTGTTTATAAACATAAAGTAGTCTTTTGGAAAAATTTTCATAAATTTTATAACCATAGTTTAAGAAAAATCTCTGAAATTAGAAAGAATGTCACTCACCTCTATATAAAATTTGCTACTGGTTAGCTGAGTTGATGTGTGATTGATTTGGGTTGTGCCAACCCAATTCCTTTCTCCTTTTCTCCTTGATTTTCCTTCCTCTTTTCTCTCCTCTTTTCTTCCCTTTCTTTTTCTTTTTTCTCTTTAATCCCCCAATAGGTTCCACAACTAAACAGGTTGCAAATTCTATGCCTAACAAGCCTTTTTTTTTAGGGGGGGTGCACAATTGGGTCAGTGTTTCTCCATTCCCCTAATCCCTCAAATTTTCTATATGACTCCTAAAGAATATATAAAATTTCTTCCTCATCCTCGCTATTTAAAATCCTAATTTAAGAGAAATTTAGAGTTTAAATTCCCTTCAATTAATTTAATTATCTTCTATTTTCTTCTAATTTAAAATTTGAGCTTTTCTTTAAATTTTCTTCTTTCCTTCAAAATTTTAATTTCATTTCCTTTTCCTAGGCTTTCCCTAGAGTCCCTTAAAATTTTTTGAAGTTTTATTTCTCATCCATGGATTTGTGAACAAGGATTAGAATTCTAATTTTTTTTTTTAAGGTTCTTCCTTCTGTTTTAAAATAATTATCACCTATTATTTATGCAAAGGCGATGTGAGAAAATAAACATATCCATGCATGAAATGCAATAAGTCTACTTCTAGTTCCGAGTGTCAAAATATATACTAAAATATTATCAATTTGATCGATTAGATCTAAAATAGATTTTTTTAAAGAATTATACTTGATTTATTTTCAATTCAATTCCTTGACTCAAGTCAATTTCTTTGAAATGTTCAATTAAGTTTCTAAATTTCCAATAACTTTCACATCCTTTAATTGAATTAAAATTAGATTTTTTTAAAGATCTATATTTTATTTATTTTCAATTAGGCCACTTGACTAAAGTTAATTTCTTTGATTTAATCAACTAAATCCCTAAAATTTCAATAACTTTCAATTTTTTTGATAAAATCCAAAATTGATTTGTTTAAAAACTTTATTTTATTTATCTCCGAGTAGACCCATTTACTAAAGCCAATTTCTTTGATTTGTTTAATTAAGTCCCTAAACATCCAAGAACTTTCAATTTCTTCAATTAAATTTAAAATAATTTGTTTAAAGACTTATATTTTATTTATTTTCTATTAGGCACTTGACTAGAGTCAATTTCTTTGATTTGTTCAACTAAGTCCCTGAACTTCCAATAACTTTCAATTTATTTGATTAAGTCCAAAATTGATTTGTTAAAAACTTATATTTGATTATTTTTGATTAGGCCACTTGAGTAAAGTCAATTTCTTGGATTTGTTCAATTAAGTCCCTAAACTTCCAACAATTTCTTAGATTGAATCAAAAATTGATTTGTTTAAAAACTTATATTGTATTTATTTTCGATTAGGCCCCTTGACTAAAGTCAATTTCTTTAGTTTGTCTAAACTTTCAATAACTTTCAATTTCTTTGATACAATCTAAAATTGATTTGTTTAAAAACTTATATTTTATTTACTTTCGAGTAGACCCCTTTACTAAAGTCAATTTATTTTATTTGTTTAATTAAGTCCCTAAACTTCCAATAACTTTTAATTTATTCAATTAAATCCAAAATTAATTTGTTTAAAGACTTATATTTTATTAATTTTTGATTAGGCATTTGACTAGAGTCATTTTCTTTGATTTGTTCAATTAAGTCCCTAAACTTCCAATAACTTTCAATTTATTCAATTAAGTCCAAAATTAATTTTTTTAAAGACTTAGATTTGATATTTTTTATTAGGGCCCTTGACTAGAGTCAATTTCTTTGGTTTGTCCAATTAAATTCTTGGACACTTGATTCTAGTGCTTTTGATCATATCACTAGTGACTATTTTCTTTTCACTTCTTTTTCTATACTTGATTTTTTCCAATTTATCACTCTAGCATATGGTTCAAAAGTCACTGCCAAAAGTATTTGCCATGTTTTGTATAGTATCTATATCATTAAAATATGTCTTATTCATGCTTGAATGTCCTTTTAATTTAATTTTTTTTGTGCTAACTTACTCATTCTTTTAATTGTTTAGTAACTTTTGATTGTAAATCTTTTATTATACAGGACTACATACGGGATAGACAATTGGCATAAGGCATAAAGCATAAAGACTTTACTATCCTCAGTTAACTCTGCTCGTGATTTGCACTATCATTGAATCTCCTAGTCTTCTTCATTAATCGTTTAGGTCATCCTAGCTTGTCTAAACTTAAGAAAATGGTTCCAAGTCTTACAAAGTTGGGATCTTTAAATTGTAAATCGTGCCAACCTAAAAGCATGTTCATACTTCTTTTCCAAGTCAAGTTCAAAGTCAAACTAAGTCTCATTTTTCTATTATTCATTTTGATAGTTGGGCTCCTAGTAGAGTTTCTACTTCTTCAGACTTTAGGCATTTTGTCACCTTCATTGATGGTTTCTTTCATCACAATTGGTTATTGTTTTATGAAAGATAATTCTGAGTTGTTTTCTATATTTCAATCATTTTATACTGAAATTCAAACTCAATTTAAAAAAATGATTGAGATGTTATGTAGTGACAACACAAAAGAATATTTTTCAATGGATTTCTTTACATTTATTTCATCCCATGGTATCTTACATTAATCCACATGTTCTCACGCACCTCGAAAAAATGGAGTAGTAGAAAAAAATCGTCATCTCATTGAAACTATGCAAACCTGTTGTTGCACACAAACATGCCTCTACATTTTTGGGGTGATGCTGTTTTAATTGCTTGTTATTTAATTTACTACATGCCATTATTTATCCTCAATAACTAAGTTCCTCATTTAATTTTACTTCCAAAAGATCCATCCATCATGTTCTTTCTCGTGTTTTTGGATGTACTTGTTTGTCTATGATCTTTCTCCTAGTCAAGATAAACTACATACACATGTTATTAAATTTATCTTTCTTGGTTATTCTAGGTTAACAAAATGGTATCATTGTTATTCCCCTATCACTCATTGTCAATATATGTCTATTGATATTACTTTCTTTGAAAAATCTCATACTTCACCTCTTTCCATGAGCCTAATATTATATCTGAAGTTTTACTTATCCCTTATTTTGGTCCACCTCTGTCTTCATTGTAGGTATCTTCTTTAAAAATTTCAAAATCTCTAACAACCTCACAAGAGGTGTTTCATCCAAATCTTCCACAACAATATCTAATTACATATCAACATAAACTATGGGTGGCTATTCCTGAACTCGAGATAATAGATCACCCAAGTGGATCAAGTTCTACTCAAATTCTGCCACCTGCTACAGATCTATCTAAGTCTCTTGATGATCTTTCTATTGATCTTTGAAAAGATACCCGACTTACTAAAAATCCTCATCCTATTTACAATTTCTTAAACTTTCATCGTTTATCTCCTACATATTATACTTTTATGTTATCCTTGTCTTTTATTTCCATTCTAAAAATACTAGTGAAGCACTTTCTTATCTAGGATAGAGACAATATATGATTGATAAAACATTTTCCCTTAAGCATAGCGGCATGTGGAACTTAGTTCTTCTTCCTCCAGAAAAAACTACTATTAGCTGTCAATGGGTATACGATGTTAAAGTCAGTCTAGATGGACAAATTGAACATCTTAAAGCACGTCTTATTACTAAAAGCTATACTCAGACTTATGATCTTAATTATAATGATATATTTTCTCATGTGGCTAAAATTGCTTATGTTTGAATATTTCTCACCATGACAGCTATTGGTCATTAGCCATGATATCAGCTAGATATTAAAAATATCTTCCTTCATGGTAATCTTGAAGAGGAATTTAAATGGAGTAACCACTTAGGATCCAAAAGTTAAATTATTACCAGATCAAGGAAAGTCTTATTCATATCCCAATTAGTTAGTTGGTAGAATAAATTACCTCACTATTACTAAACTTGATATTTCTTTTTCAATGAGTATAGTAAGTCAAGTTATGCAATCCCCACAAATTGATCCTTAGGATGGTCGAATCTTGAGATATATGAAGAACTCTCCTAGATAAGGATTATTGTATGAAGATAAAATACTCGAATTGTGGGATATTTTGATACAGATTCAAGTGGTTGTCCTATTGATAGATGATTTACTTTAGAATATTGCATATTTATTGATGGTAATCTTGTATCTTGAAAAAGTAAGAAATAGCGTGTGATCACACAATCCAGTGCAGAGGCAAAGTATCAATGTGTAGCAACAACTAATATAGGTTAAACAATTATTTCAAGAATTAAAATTTGGAAGTATTGAGCAGATGAAGTTGGATTGTGATAATTAGGCTACCCTGAACATAGCTCCAAATCCTGTTTTCCATCAAAGAACTAAATACATATAGATCAATGTCACTTTATTAGAAAAAAACGCATTGTCTAAGGAAATTCAAGTAAACAATTGGCTGACATCTTCACAAAGTCTTTCTAAGGACTAAGAAGTTATTATATTTATGGCAAACTTAGTGCATATAAGCGATATACTCCAACTTGCGGGGAACTATTGAGATTATGTAATATTTTGTTTCTTTAATTAGAGATTATGTAGATTAAGCAATATATTATTAGGAGATTTGATTTTATTTCTTTCTTTTGTATCTCTATAAAGATATATATATATATATATTCATATGTTGAGGTATGAATGTGAAGTGTGAATATAATTATGTAATCTTAATAAGTAAGTATTCTAATTTTTGTCACATATAAAGTATTTTGCACATATCAATAATGAGTTGTCACCAAACTTTTGATTGTCCCTCTCAAGCGGAAATCTCCTAGCGCTTTAGTAATGAGTGGGATGAGACATAAAGAATAACCAAGTACCAAATGAATGATGATCTCCTCATTGCAAGGGTTGCAAATAAAGATTAAATATTGATTTGTATGTCACCTTAGCTAAGTACTATGACGAGACTTAAAAGAATTGAACATGTAGAATATCCAAACTTCATGTTAACTTGTATATCATCGGATTTGGATCTTGGTGATTCAAGTTAGTCACTCTGTGGAATGACGTGAACTTGTTCCGTGTGGTATAATATAAAGCATGACAAAACCTTACTAGAAGCTCCAACATGGCATACATTTCATTCTGTGTGTGGTGTAATGTGATTGAAAAATGGTGTAATTGAATAGATCCCTTCTTCATCACAGTGTGAGTTCTATGGACTAAAAATCCAAAACTGTACAATTTGGAACTTAGATATATGTTGAGAAATTGAGGATTGGTGTTATACTTTAGTGTAATCAGGAGAATCAATGTAATCCAGTGAAATGTGATTAGGCATGCAGCCAAAATTTTATGGATCAACATGAGCATTTAAGAAAAAGTCATTTGACATCACATCTAACTTATAGGCTCGATCAATAGCTACATAAACATTAGTTATTTAAATTAACCTGAAGTTCAAATGTACGTACAGATTTTGCATGTTTCTAATTAGAGTGATTAGAGGTGCAAAATCTGATGTGACTAAATTAATTTATAGTATAGCGGGAACTTGAGTGATGCTATGTTAGTTAGATGGTAACTTAATATAACAATACTCACCTATACATTTAGCATTTGATCGTATGTTCCATTTTCCATTTTTCCAATATAACAAGAAAATCACGTATTTTGAGATTGAAAATATTGATACCTAATGCATATGAGTGGGAGAGAGTTGAATAATTATATAATTAATATTTGTTATTAATTTCTAATTGTTCTTAAAATTAGATAATTTTTCTCTCTCACTAGTTGAGATAAATATCTATTAGAAGAGTGTTTTATTCATTGAAATGAATTAATTTAAAAGTTAAATTTTATTTGTTGATAGTTCTCGTTATAATAAGTCGAGCACTACTCTTTTTTCTTATAAGATATACATAAGTGGAGATTTTTCAGGATACACCATCTCTAATTTTAGAAATTTAAAATATGTAAATATTATGAGTAATTCTAGTAGCCATTTCACAAAAATGAAAGGAATAAAATATATTTATTGATGACGTGGGAGTACGCAGAGAACATAAAACAAGTATTATTTATTGTGAGAGTGTAGAACTCACTTAAAATATGTTTCCCACTTCCGTTTAATTTTTCCAGCAAATTCACTCCTTCAAACCACACTTCAGAAGAAACATCACTTTTCAAACCCTATACAAGTACAAACTCTTTTCAAGCCTCAAATCAACAATGTCCTAAATTTGTTGTCAATAGTTCTGTCCTTTATGTGCTAGAT
This sequence comes from Thlaspi arvense, assembly GCA_911865555.2. Taxonomy (NCBI): domain Eukaryota; kingdom Viridiplantae; phylum Streptophyta; class Magnoliopsida; order Brassicales; family Brassicaceae; genus Thlaspi; species Thlaspi arvense. Next base: position 101,331 of record CAJVSB020000734.1, read on the forward strand.
GAAGGAAAAAAACTAGAGCTGATCAGAACTTTGGTATTTGTATTAAAAATATTACATGTTTAAAATTAATTCAAGCTTACTTATTAATCTCATAAAGTGTTTTATTTCATAATGGTTATTTTTATTTTGACAGGATTTTAGTTGACTTCTTGGGTAGGTGTCAACGGGACCTAGATCCTAGTAGGTTTAGCAAGTCCACACTTGGTAAACGGCCTTTAATGTAAAGGATTGAAAGCTTGGCCTCTCCCGTCCAAACCAGATGGAGAGGATTGACAGCCATTTTAATGTAATCCTCAACGTATCCATCCTGTATGAAGTGCATAAAATGGATCTAATTCCAGACCTAAAATGGGAAATAAACGAAAGGGATAAAATACCCTTCATTAATTCATCAACTGCAAGTTCCATTTGCTCCAACTAATTAAACTGCGACTTCTTCGATACAACCCCTCAGCAAAACCTCATACTGAAAAATGCAATTTCAAAAAAAGTACTTTCGAGTAATAAATAAAACACTAATAGATTTTGCAGCCCTGCCATAGCTGCTGCTACTACCCGCACAGTTGCTCAACTGCAGTAACAATCTGGGCTGGCTGAACCACAGTCCATTCCTCCAGTGTCCCAGCATATGGGGTTGGCACATCCTGTGATGACAAGCATACAATTGGAGCATCCAAGTAATCAAGAAAATTTTCATTAATAGCTGCTGTCAAACTAGCACCAATTCCTCCTGTCCGCATGCACTCCTCTACAATGAGCACACGGTGTGTCTTCTTCACAGAATTTCCAATCGTGTAAAGATCAAAAGGTTTCAGTGACCTGATATCAATAACTTCAGGATCATAACCCTTGTTCACTAAAGTCTTTGCAGCTTGCATCACATGATACCTCATCCTGGAGTAGGTGAGAATTGTCACATGCTCTCCAGGCCTAACCATCTCAGCTTCCTCAAGATTCAAGACATATTCTTCATCTGGAATCCTCTCCTTGAGATTATAGAGCAAAACATGCTCAAAGAGTACCACTGGGTTTTCACTTCGAATAGCAGCTTTCATTAAACCCTTGGCATTATAAGGGGTTGAGCATGCAACCATTTGGATACCTGGGATTGATTGGAAGTAAGACTCCAGACGTTGCGAGTGCTCAGCCCAAGCTGCCGCCCAACTCCACCAGGTCCCCTGATAACAACTGGGATTTTGAATTGGCCACCAGATGTGTAGTGGAGCATGCCACAGTTGTTGGATATCTGGTTGAAAGCTAGAAGGAGAAAACCCATGTTCATTCCTTCAACAATTGGACGTAGGCCAGTCATGGCAGCCCCAATTGCCATGCCAGTGAAAGAATTTTCAGCGATGGGGGTGTCAAGAACCCTGAGATCTCCATACTTCTCAGCCAGGCCTTTTGTCACTTTGTATGATCCTCCGTAGTGACCAACATCTTCACCCATTACACACACCCGAGGATCTCTGTCCATTTCTTCTTCCAGGCCTTCACGAAGGGCTTCAAACAGTAAAAGCTCGTGCCTGATGATGCAGAGTTAATTCATTGACTGTATCCTCAACTAACCAGCCATAGCAATGTCCAATAACAATGCAAAAACACAGGACATAATTTGGGCAATTAATTTGGACCTATTGAGCACAGGCATGTACTAAAAAATGTAATATAGCATATACAACATATGTAACCTAATGTCCACTAGATGAATGCAGTTGAATTCCAAAGTTTCTTTCTTTTTGTTTTCTTGCTTTCTGATGAAGGATCCCTGAATTTTAAATGTTTAGGCAGATCTCATCTAACAGTGTCTTTAGTTAAATAGCTTTTGTTAGCTATACTGCAAGAAGTGCTCAAGAAATTCCTCTACATAATGTCTGAACAAGTATAATATCCAGCATAAAAAAAGAGAACTGAAAGGGAAGAATAGTATTTGTTCACAGTTGCTTGTGCATTCCCAAAACCAGAGCTAGTTTTCCTCCAACATCAATACAATAGGTGGCATGTCTTTATCTAACAGAACACATTAGTCCCTTAAAAGCAAGTTGTTTGCTAGCCCACATGACCATATGTAACCAGTCCAAATGGCTTCTTAGCAAACATTAGAACCTATAAGATTAACAATAACAAACGATGCCAAGAATAGCACCAAAAAGCATGAACTATTCAAGCAAGAGTGAGATTTTTAAAAAAATAATAATAACAAATATAATGACAATAAGGTTATCTATATCTCGAGGAATCAGCTAAATTAACTCCTAAATTATGTAAGATATATTTCTGTATATGTTTCTTTTAGGAAAAATAGAATAGCAACTTATCATGCAAGGTACAAAACTGCCATCCAAGGTAGACCATAAAAATTCAGCCTTTGATATTATGAAACTAATCAAATGTTGAAAGTCAACTATGCTCACAAGCATTCACTCTAGAACCTAAATTCCTTTTTACCATCACATAAAGAAATAGCAACAATTATATGGACTCTTCGGGATGTATGTAGTTAGCATCTATGTTACATTACTTTGAGAGTCATGCTCTTCCACAATATATGAAATACCCTCGTTGGACATAAACACTTGACAGGATATGTGCTTCAATACTTTTAAGGATCTTTGTTTAACAAGCATGTTCAACAATATCAATCCAACACATGCAAGTCAAATTCTTCTATTATTATTATCATCATATTGCATAAAATGCTATGTAACACCTTATTTATATTATCATGCCAAGGAACTGGAAGAATTATACGAACAAATACTTTTCCATGTCCTTGTGTATCCAAAGATGGAAATTGGAGAAATTCAACATCTGGACAGATATCGAAAAAAAGAATTGGAGACACCAACTCACCATGTCAACACATACTTGCACCTGAGACTTGTCCTCAAGTATGTGTAACAAAAATTAAGGTATGGGGTATGTATTGAACTTGTGCATGCAAAAATCATCCCAACAAGTGTACAGAAATACTTTAAGCATTCTATTAGTTTTCATTTTGTCTATAGAAATGCATTAGCACCAGTTACCCTACAAACAAAATGGCATGTTAAAAATATGAATATTTAGCCATCTCATGTGTCCTCAGATATGGGAACTTACATACATACATACCTCACACATATTAACATTCAACAACGGTACCTGAATCCACCCAAATAGGTTGATTTAAAACAATTGTATAAATAAGAATATGCATTGGCCCTGTGAAAACCATGACTTTTCTGTATTATCTTACAGCATAAACTGAATCCAAGTTCCACCACCATTTTCAACATAGCATGTAGTAATTCAGATCCAAAACATCTTATAAAATGGACTTATGCCATCACAAGTTATAGAACAAAGCTACAAAGTGCTTCTATGATATGCAATGCTAAGCTTCAATATATTAATTGTTTTAGTTACACAATTGCATAAATTTGCCAAGCTAATCAATGAAGTGATTCATAGGCAAAGTGAACACTTTTGTGCGTACAATAAAAGCATAAAACATTAACAAAGTAATAAGATTCTTGTTAAAAATAATGGATTTTAAGGACCTTTGAAATAGACCAAGGTCATCAGAAACTTTAGCTCGTATTTGGGAATAGGATCACTAAGGATTTGCCAAAAGTTCCAGCTTTAAAATAGATATACAGGAATATTAATATATTGGCCCAATACAACAAATAATTCATGCACAAGGCAACAACTAGAGGAAGACATAGATTATAAACAATAGAACTTCTAAAGCAAGTAATGCAAACAAGAATTTTAGTGTAAGATACAAACATTCAGTCACCCATGAGAGCTTTGCTCAACATATGTACAATTATATATAGTAGACGGGGCTAGGGAAGTTTCACAGTTTGATTTTTGTAGGAAAATTATTATCCGTTTATAGGAGACACTAGGATACATACAAAATAAAGTTTTCACTTTGGCAAAGAAATTCCCAGAGAACATTTAAAGCACATAGTGATAACTATGTCACATGTCATTACACCAATAGATAGAGACAGACTCAATGAGCATATAGCAGTAAGCTCATCAAAGGAAAGCACTAAATAGAAAAATCATGTCATTACACCTATGGGCCTGTTCGATTTGCATGATAAGACAGGATAAGATAAATTTATCCTGCCTTATCATGCGTTCGAATCGCATGTAACAGCGCAGGAGACGGATACATATCAGCCCATGGGAGATAAATTATCCCACGTGTTGGGTGGGATAAAATTTATCCCACCCCTTATCAGCCTGTGAAATGGCCAATTTACCCTTCCGTCCTCAGTCTTCCTGATCTTCCTTCAGTCGGCTCTTCCGTCCTCAGTCTTCCTAAGCTTCCTTCGATCAGCTTCTAATCTCCTCACTCCCTTCTGTGCCGGCAGCGACTCAGTCTTCAACGTCCAAACGTAGCACGATTCCGTGCCGATGGACGTGCCAAACAGAGACTCAGTCTTCGACATCCAAACGCAAGACGACTCCATGCCGATGGACGTGCCGGCAGCGACTCGTGGAAAAGCTTGCTCAGAGGAAGTCGAATCAACAAGGGAGACGTCCCGGCAGTGATTCCGTCGAGCTCGTCGGCCTCCGAAATGAGCACTATGGAGGATCCCTATCCGATTTGAAAAGCTTGCTCAAAGGAATGATTCAATCGACGAGGGAGCAGGCTTGGGAGGAGGCGATTCGATGTGGGCGGAGGCGAAGTTGAGGGAGGCACTCCGATCTGGCATGGCGATCCGATTCGGTGAGCAGCTGTTCCATGGTTTTTTTTTTTTTTTTTAAATAGAGAGCTTTTTAGTAAATTTAAAATTTTATCCTACTTTTCAAAAATTTTATCCTATTTGTTATCTGTTAAACCAAACATGTGATAAAACTATTTAATCGGACAAATTTATCCACCTTTATCCTATCACCCCATATCCTATCCTCCCATCCGAACGGTGCCTATAGATAGACACAAAATCAATGAGCATGCAGCACCAAGCACCTTAAAGGAAATTGCTAATTAAATCAATAATAAGGCTGCATTTCTTGGTGACTTGTAACTTTTGGATTGGAATTGCTGTTAGGAAAAAATTCACGACGAAAATAGAAGTTGAAATTGACATGTCCTTTTCTCCCAGATTTAAAAAAAAAAAGGTAGTTTCTAACTCATGCTGAATAAAGCTAAAAGGTAATTTAGTTAGAAAACTAATAGTTACAAACAAATTCTAACAAAATTTCTTGCTTTGGAACTCAGAATTATCGCTGCAATAAAATGAAAGACAGTTTGATTAACATTTCAGAGTGACGCTGCATGATTGCCAAGAACAAAAGGCAGGAGCTTAAAATTACATATCCCAATGCATCGGTAATGAAAGGAAGACAGAAAATTGAAAACAACAAATATCTGTGATGCTGTATAGTCATCTGATCAATTTTGCTATTCTTTACTAGTTTGAAACGACTACAAATATAAGCAGGCTAGAAATTTTTGGCCACCAGTGCGGATATAATGAAAATAGCAAGCGTTGCAAAACAAAAATGAAATTGAGCATACCCGGGTTTGGATGATGTTGAAGCCGTTGAACTCTCGGCTTTTGTCTGCAAAATATTAAAGTTACGTACTAATTGAAAAGAGGACAGAACATTAACTTTAGCTATCGATATGTCTACATCTGCGAAAGTACATGCATGGGTATCTAATTTATATGTTAGTATGTGAGAGAGAGGATTACCGCAACTGCATTTGTAATCAATTGATCAGCTCTGCGACATCTGGAGTTCGAACCAGAGCTCAATCTCCCGTCAGATCTCACAATGAGGAAGCTAGCTTTCCCCCCTGAAAAAATAATAACAAAAATAAAAACTCAAACAATATAATTAAAGCAATTGAAGCCAACTAATGTAAAATCCAACAAATCAGTTCACAATTGAAGCAAATATGAGGCCAGAGACACCGAACCCGAGGGCGATCCGCGAGACGAGAAGGGCATTCTCGTTGAAACGGAAGCATTGGTAGACGAGATGGCAGTAGCAGCTCCAATTCCTTGAAAAACCACAGCCATTTGTTCCAAAGAGAAGCTGCTATTGCAAATATGCGTATCTATACGCAGAAAGAGAAGAATAGAGTGGGGAATGAAGAAAGCGAGAAAGAATGAGTTGAACTTGTATCGAAATTGGGTCTACAACTACAAATAGAAAATGTCTGTTGTTAGAGAGAGAAATGGGCGGAGAGATCGAGAGAGATGGAGCCGTGTCTAGTTTGGGCTCAGTTTTAGCTTTCGGCGATTAATTAGAGGAGAGGGGGTTTTGTGTGTGTGTGTGTGTGTGTGTGTGTGTTTTTTGGGGGGTTGTGGTCGTGACGGAGGTCAGCCACGCAGAATTTGAGTGAGTTTCTTCGATTGCATCGCCGTGCTTTGTATGGTGGCTCTCCGTGACATATCCTGCACCCGGCACGGAAACAAGTCACGTGTAGAACTAAGGGACAATTATGTCATTTAATATTGTCCTTTCGCCAGCGACGAACGCGATTGTACTGCTGCGGTTTCTAGTTTCGTGGTACGATTGGATCGAGAAGAAAAGGATGAATGCACTCCGCCACACGTTATAAGATTTTCTGAAGGGCACGTTGGCGTCTCCTTGCTGTGGCCGTGGCGTTGGTGACCCACCCGGCCAAAACCCTAACAAACAGCTCGTTATTCGGTTAATTCCAACAGGGGAACATAAGAAACATGATTAGTATATTTAGTCAACATAAGAAAAAAAAACACCATAAATGTACCATATTATTCTAATTATTTTAGAAACATTGCGATATTGTCATTATTGATTTGAAAATTTTATTTTTATTATTATTTGATTCAAATTTTATTTTAGAGTATAAGAATTTAATGTTTTCGTCACCATGACCAAGTGATCTTTCATTTGTACTCTAAATTTTTTATTTTCTCCAAATATTTGTGTAATAAATAAAGAAGGTAGACTGAGTTGAACTTAAAATCAGAGAGAATACTTTCCCAAAAAAAAACTTTTCTGAGTTGGGCTTACACTTTAATGGAGTGAATTTGAATAAATTCAGCGTATGCAAATAGAAATAAAACAAAACAAAAATCAATTATATTCTCCTAGTAATATTTAAATTAAATACACCAAAGAAATATAAGTTAATAGTTATAAAAAAGACATAATTTCTAAAAGAAAATGCTACATATTTACAAGAACGTTTTGATGAATAGGATTGAAAATTTTGATCGTGTAGCAATTTCAAGGCCAACGGCATATGAAATGCTTTGTATCAAGGTGGGTGCTTAGACTGAGAGTAGTACGTATTTTCCGAGAGATTTCTTTGAATGATGGCTGGATGCTTTCCTTTTCATCAAGTTTCCTTCTTATACTGTTCCTATTTCCTAAAATGTTGGTGGCATTTTAACATCCATCATTGGCGGTTAGATCCTGATTCTTTGGACACAAGATCTTGTATATATTCTTTGTACACAAGATTATGTACATGATCCTTTTTCATAGCCAGAATATAAGAAATATCTCATATGTATGCTCTCTCTTTAGCAATTTTAAAACACATACTCTTACAGCGATAAATACCATGTCTAAATCGTAATAATATTCTATTCAGATTTGACGTTAATCCTTTTAAGTATCCTGAAAAATGTTCATTTGTGAAAAACATTTTCTAGTGGACATGTTCCCATCGGAATTTGGATAGCCCATACAAGGGGGTTTGTTTTCCCTCTCTTCTTTAATCTAGATAGCTATAGTAAATAGCACACCATGGGATGCACATAAAGAAAAATTAAAACATTCAAGCCATTTGAAAGCGCTTGATCTCCTAATATTGCAATTGGCATCCCCATTTTAAGATCTATTATGCAAAAACAATTCAAATAAATAGTTTACTGTTATACATTATCCATCGTGCTGAAGATGATGTTAGAGCATTTTCAAAATCACAACCACAACTTATAACATGTATCTCTACAAAACAATTTAGGAGGTGTTCGGATTGAAGGATAGGATATGGGTAATAAGATATAACTGGATAAATTTATCAAGGGGATAAATTTTATCACAGGTTCGGTTTAACAAATAATAAATGAGGTAAAATTTTTGAAAAGTATGATAAAATTTTAAATTTACCAAAAAACCCTTTTTTTATATGAATTTAAAAAAAAAACCAGATCCAGCTAACGTGCTGGATCAAATCACACGACAGAGCCTGCCGACTCCCGGCAACCCTTCTTCCCTCTGCTTCGCCTCCGCCCACAACATCTACGGTTGCGATTTGGGCTCTGCAATTGCGATTTCTCCCTCTGTGAGTTGGGCTCTGTGATTGCAATTGAATAAGTCATCTTGCAATGGATCAGGTCGTCGTTGTCGTCGATTTGCCGACCTCCATTGCAGATCTAGCCTGTGTCGTTGGGGTGTTCGGATCTGCCTCTGGTGCAGGTCGTCGACACTATTTTGGGCTCTACGTCGTCGTCGATTTGCCGACCTCCGTTGTAAATCTCGAAATCTGGTCCTGCGTCCTCGGGCGTTTGGATCTGGCCTCCATTGTTGATCGTCGTCACTGTTTTGGGCTCTGCGTCCGTGTCGTTGATTTGCCAACCTCCGTTGCAGATCTAGCCTACATTGTCAGGTGTTCGAATCTGGCCTCCGTTGCAAGTCACCGTTGCAACCCCTTCCTCTTCCATCGTCTCCCCTCCACCTCACCATCGCTAGCCGCGCCGACTCCATCACTCCCCACCCCTCTTATCCTTCCTCCAAATGCCTCGCCGCCGTGACCAGGTGTAGCCCCCACACGACCGAGGGCATTTTTGTTTGAGAGGCAAATTGAACATGCACGGATAAAAATTTATCCAGCTGATTTAGTCGGATAAACTATCTGAATCTGGCTAATACATATTTGTTTCATACCTTATTATATGCCATCCGAACACATGATAAGGCAGGATAAATTTATCTTATCCTGCCTTATCATGCAAACCGAACGGAGCCCTAAGTGTTATTGAAAAAGATATAGAAAGAGTGACAATTACTCTTACTTTTTGGACAGCTACCCCTACGAGAGAACAAAACTTTAGAGAAGCAGCCAATCAAACATTGTTTAGTACTAAAAAATTGATTCTTGTGTTAAAAGTAGGTGGAGCTCTGCTTATCACATGTTGTCTTTTACATTACTTTGTAAGTATGCTTTTAATTGTTTGAAAAATAGAGAGTGTTTTTATATAATGGGGCCCACTAAAATGGTTGGGACAGGAGGTTTTTGGAATGTTGGAATTATTTAATAAAGTGACTAAAATATTTTTAGAGACACAAATCTATTCTTTCCTATGATTTGTGAGATTAAGCTTTCTAATTACAAGAATAATATTATTCTTGTTCTAATGAGATTATCAAGAAAATAATTTAAAAAATCACATCTAAATTTGTGAAGTATTGATATGTTATATATGATATAATGGGAATTATGAGTATTTTAGATTCAAGATACAAGTTTTAGTTTTTTGAGTTTTTTTTTTTCAAAACTTTATGTAGATTCAATTTTAAGTACAAAGACGAATGTTTAAGCAACTTTGTTACTCATTATTTCAAGAATATGAAGCTAAAGTTGTGGCCAAGGAAAAAAAATCTAGGGAAAAAAAAAAGGAAAAGGATATGGAACTGCTACAAATACCAACTTTCTCTGTGATTACAACTTATTTATAAATGATATAATATATGTGGGATTAAAGTCTGAGTTGTATCACTATCTCAAAGAGAAAGCCTTGCCTAAGATAGTAAATTTTGATGTTCTTAATTTGTAGAAAACCAATGGTATCAAGTAGAATATTGATAGGGATATTTTTGCTGCTTCGATTTCAACTATTGTTTCAAAATTTGTATTTAGTTACTGGTAGGAGAGTGATGACTCCCCATCGTTCCAAATTTCATGAGGACACTTTGGAGGTAATCATTGTATTTATAAAGTTGTATATCCAAAGAAAAAAAGGTCAAAAAATATTTAATTCTACTACAAGAAAACAAGGCTTCAGCGACGGAAAATTAGTGATAGAATAGTCCGTTACTAATTACCGATAAATTAGCGACAAATTTACCAAATTGATTACCAATCCGTCTGTAAATTTGTCGCTAAATCAATGATAGACACCAATTTGTCGATAATTCATTGCTAATTCAATGATGGACAAACTATCCATTGGTAATCCATCGCTGATTCAGCAACGAACAACTCTTCATCGCTAATCAACGATGGAACACTAGTCCGTTGGTAATCAATTGTTGATTTAGCGATGGACATAAGTTTCGTCGGTAATTTGTGGCTAAATTAGTAACACAGCCCAATCCGTCATTGATCTGTCTCTAAATTAGTAACAAACCACCAATTCATTGATAAATCCATCACTAAATTAGTGACAAACCACAAATTCATTGCTAAATTAGCGACAGGCCACAAATCCGTCAGTAATTTAGCGATAGACCACAAATCTGTCGTTAAATTAGCAACGGACTACCAATCCGTCGGTAAATCCGTTACTAATTTAACGATGGAACGTATTTTCTACTGCTAATTTAGTGACGAGATTGTTTTCCACTAATAATTCGTTGAACACTAGGGAGATAGAAAGCATAGATTAACTGAATATATTACAATTAATCAGTTTTCTTGGAAAACAAAGCTAAGGGTTAGGTCTAAAATGGAGCCTCCAATAATGTAACAAAGAAGATACAAATTGGACATTAGGTTTATTTCAATGTAGCAGAGTTGTAAGAATTTTGATATTTTGAAATGTGTTTTGGGGACATAATTTTTGTGATAGATCTCTCACTGTCATGTCTTTTACAACATGGTAGTAAAGACAAATTTATAAGAATTAAAATAATTACATTTGCATTATTTACATATTAAAAAAATAATCTTGAGACAATTCACTAATTTTCTTTCCCACATCAATTGTTTAATCTCTCAAATAGTTAGAATAGAGGAAGGAACGCACTCGTAAATGTATATAGTATATTTATTGCTTACAAAAAGTTGACCCATTGTCATTATGGATTAGGCTTGGATGAGTTTGTGTCTTGACGTTACTAGGCAAAAGTGAATATAGATTTAATATATATAATATTGAATACTTTAAAAAATAAAAATAAAAAAGGTAAGAGTGAATATATATATATATATATGAAAATATTAAATAGTTTTTTTTTAAAATGAACAACTAATAAATCCAGATATATTAAAAAATAAGACTAATATTTAAACATTTTATTTAAAAATAATTTAAATATAATTAAATAAAGAAGAAAATAAAATTTTGAAATAAATATAACAAAGTCATGCCATTTTAATTTTTATCTTTATTTTATTTGCAAACAAATTTGAAAGCCTAAAACTCATGGAAAAATGAAGTTTAACCTGGGTATTTGTTGGGTCTCTGGGCTAAAAGTCCATTTCTTTAATCAAACATGGATGTAAATTAACGCCAACTTTTTTATTTTCGCAACAAAACAAATTCAAAAGTATTTTTAATTGATGAGTCATACTAATACTTTGACAGGCTACCAAAATTATTTGATAAGGACTTCACATATAGAAGTTAATGTAGGAGAAAATATTAGAGGAAATTGGGATTGAGAAATATTTTTTGATTTAAAAAATAATATAAAAAATAAATTAAAATCATACCAAACAAAGCCTAAAGAATGGGCACTGAAAATGAAAACAGAAAAGGCCCAACCAAACATGCGCTAAACTTTCAATTTTTTAATTAAACGCAAATTTTTATTTTTAAAAACTTATATTTAATTTTTTTTATTAGACCTCTAAATTCAAGTCATTTTTTTAAATATATTCGTACAACAAATAAACAAAAGGGTGACTTTCTTAAACAAATAAAATATTATAAAAATTTTAAAAATTTAATAAAAAATAGAAATTTTTTTTAAAAAAATAATTTTCTGAACCACGTGCAGAGCAAACCTATTAATTTATCACCACCTTTACTAAAAAACTTTCATTAAAAACTTCCATTGCCTTTCATTGCCCAACATCCCCTTGAACACACCCCATGTGTCCGTCCCTTTCTCTCTCCCTAAAATTTCTTGACTTTTTCATTTCCCTCTCTTTTTCCCACCTCCCTCTCTTTCTTCTCCAGGAACTTTTTCTTTAACCCAAATCCCGCTTGTGAGTGGGTTTAGGAGGATGGTCCATGGCAGGAAAGAGTTGAAGAAGGAGAGAGGGAATTGCAGGGGAAGGGTCGGTCAAAAGAAGTCAACCAAGGCAAGTGGGTTTGTGCCTAGCTAAACAATGGTGACGAAGAGAGAAAGCAAACAGAGATGGGGAAATAAAGTTCGTGTTCTGGTTGGCTAGGATTTGCAAAGGGACTGGGAGGCTGGGGAGGGGTCAATCAGAGGAAGTCGTGGTGGGGTAGGTGGGTTTACGGCCACCGAACAATGCTGAGGAGAGAGAGAGAAAGCAAATGGACATGGAAAAGGGGGGTGGTGTTCTAGTCAGCGAGGATTTGCAAAGAGAATAGGGCGTCTAAGTGAAAGATTTAAATTTTTTTTAAGGTGATGGGAATTTGCAGAGAACAGAGAGGAATAGGGCCTTTTTCTGCAGAGTCTATGATCTTGATAAACTTTTGCTCTGCCTCTACGAAATATCTCATCCGTTGCCCTGTTTTTCAACATATCCCTCTATTAAGACTGGCTTTTTCATTTTGCAAGTTGAATACCTATCTTTTCCAATGCAATTTTCAATTTCTTAAATATCATGTCTTTTGCAATGCAGATTCAAGAGAATATGAAAGCTGTTAACGTAATTCTGTCACTGACACCTGCTGTGATGGAGAAGATCGAGTCAGTTATTCAAGGCAAGCCAAAACATAAGGATTCTTATGGGTAAATCTAGATTTCTATTAGTTCTTCCTGCTTGGTAGTTGCAAATCATGTTGGACTTGAAAGGTTTTCAGTGTTCACTGTGTGAGTAGAGCACTCTTGTTATCTGTTCACTTTTCTTTACCTACTTTTAAATTGGTTTGCCTGACAATTATCTCCGTTTTGAAAAATTGTACAACTCTATAGATTCAAAGATATATGTTAGTTTTTGAAACATTACTAGTTTATTGAAGCCTGAATTGATGCTATGCAATGGGCAAAATAGAAGTCCAATGCATTGTTATTGACATTAATTGTTTGTTTTTGATCTCTTTTCATTTTTGTATTGAACCTTCCTAACTTCTGAGGTGGGTTAAAGCCCAATAAGGTTGGAGAAGGGGCGACTTGCTACGGAGATATGAACTAGGTTGTAGAGTTGTTGGGACAGCCCGAATTTCCATTGAATGTAATTTGGTATTGGTGTCAAACATGAGGATATGCTCTATATCTGCTAGCTTCTTGTCAAACAAAGGATGGAAAAAATAGAATTCCTAAATTGTAATGAATTCTTATATTTACCCACTAAATATATCAAATAAAAAATCTGAAAAATTCTAAAATAGGCTTTATTTTTGATCTAGTTTGCTGCCCCTGATTTTCCGTTTTTGCTAATCCTGGAAGAGAATTTCAATAGATTACATTTTTTGATGCTTAATTTACCAAAATAACCCAATATAGGCAACCCCACCTTTTCAATTTCTGTTTTCAGTCAAATTCCTGCACTTGCTGAAGTAGCACACGCGTCGCAAGTGATTAATTCAAGAGAAGATAAGGCGATTTTTGTCATTTTCACTACCAAGCTTCTAACCTCTATGATATAGGACACACATACATACACGTACATATATTTCATCTCATCCATGAATAAATAATAATTAAACAAAAAAATATTAATCGTCTTTTGCCTATTCTGTTTGTCGTTTAACACAAATCAAGAATGTGGATTGAATAATTTCCAGGTGGGTCCCTAATGGGCACCGTTTTTACAGTTGAAGAATTTTGGGATCGGTTTTTCCATTACTTACCATACTACAATAGTCTTCGGGTGAAAAATGATTGTTATATTAAATATTATAATTTTACATTTGTTCTTTGGGTTCCAAAAAAAGTTTAATGGAGCTATTACTCCTCGTGGGCCAGTTTATCAACAGTTTTTTCTGTGCCTTAAAAGTTAATAACTTCATTCTATGCAATTTTTCTCTTCAAAAGCAGTTTGCTTGCTTTGTTCTGCCTCATCGAGACAGGCACCCCCTGCTTTTCCCAGTCCTATTTCACTGATGGTGTGTTTTTGCTGTAGGCTTGATTTGTTCTCTCTGGATTCTGAGTAAAATCAATACATTTGGTCGAGTCTAAGAAATTTAATGTGAGCTGAAACATTTATACACTTGAAAGTCGCTTGGTTCTTCTTTCTTCTAGAATGCAATGCAAAAGTTTCACCGGATATCAGGTACAAATGATTGCTTGTTTACTTGTTTTTATTTTAATTATAACTTTTATTTATTTGTGTTTTATTATCTTATGTTTATATATATATATATATATGTATATACATATTTTCACAGGATGGCAACTAGAGGTCCAAGTACCATATCTCCTTTAAGATGTTATTCAAAAGATGAATCAAGATGGTTTAAGTTTATCTACACGTGATGCTCATTAATCCACTAATTGTCATTTAAAATATGATTGTTATTTTTTTCTCTATTTTGATTTTTTAGAATATTGTTATATTATGTGTAGTTGTTATATGGTTAATTTGTAAATATGTATGTTGAAGTTAGACTTTGAAAACTTGTTGGATATTATATATATTTTCATGATTATATTGTATTTTTTAATGAATTATAAGCAAATTACATTATTTTCATTATATAAAGTATTATGAAAATAAAATACAAGTTTCTATTTCTAAAAAGGCATTTGTAATGGAAAAACATTACTAATGAAAATTCAATTGTGGATTTTTCAGCCAAAAGCAAAATCAGTGACGAAATTTAACAATAGAATTCTGTTGGAAATTTAGCAATAGAATTCAGTGATGAAATTTTTGTTGGTAATTTAGCAATGAAAATTTTGTTGGTAATTTAGTAACGAAATTTCTATTGGTAATTTAGCGACGGAATTTAGAGATAGAATTTTCGTTGATAATTTAGTGATGAAATTCAGCAACAGAATTTCAATTGTAATTTAGTGATGGAATTTCTGTTAATTTTTTTGTCACTAATTTTTCATCATTAAATTAGTGGCGGTTGCTTGACTGACGGAATTTTTTCCGTCACTAAATCCGTCGCTAAATGCATTTAGCGATGGATTTTATTGGTTTAATAACGAAAAGTTTTCGTCGTTGAAGGACTATTTTCTTGTAGTGTTCTTACACTAAACATTTTTTTAATAATTATGCGAGTTATCTAATGTATCTATGTTTCATTTGTTTGGCTTCTTGTGATATAGTTATTTATGGCCTTGATCTTGATGCGAAGAAGGATATATAATTTAAAGCTTGTAATGAGTTTGATTTTGTTGATGATGAGATAACTAATTTTACTTAAACTAATGTTATTATGAAGAAACAAATTATTATAGAATAATAATTTTGTTTTTTTATATTCTTAACAGGGTGTGGGGATTAAATTATTGCCTTTACAAATCTCAAATCGAAGATTTAGAAGTTGTTTTAGTTTTGGAATTGATGTACTGTTGCTTGCATTATTATGTTATTGTCAACTTTGTGTGATGTAGACAATATTTTATAATATTTGCTTAATTTTTGCAATGATGTTAATTTTTCTTCATATTTAAACTGGTAATGCTTATAACATTTGTAATTAAGATTAATAAACTATACTGGATTTTCTTGTTTCTAATGGTTTCAATGAGATTTCTACTTATTTTGAATGTTTACATATTTTTAACTATAAGGGATTATAGGTCCAAGTCAGTGTAAATGGCTCTTTGAAGGATCTAGGTATTGAGATTAATTTATAGATCCATGATGAATTATTTTATGGCGTAGTTTATTATTGTAATACCCTAAACTCTTGGGGGTATTATTTAAATTTGAAATTTTAAGTGACTCGAATGAAAGAAATAGAAAGTTAGGGGGCTAATTAGAAATTAATAAAAGATAAGGGATTGAATTGCAACAAATTAGAATTGTTAAGGACTAAATCAAAGGAAATCACAAAAACTAAGGATTGAATAGCAAAAAAAAAATCCCAATTCTTGATTTAGACTTGATTCCCAATTCTATTTCAAATACCTGAATGCAATCTGGTGGAAAATTCCTTCAAAATACATAGGATTAATTCAAATTGAAGGCATAAATGCATTCCTATAAGCTCTACGAATAGAATCCATAGATTTATTTCATCGATAAACACCAATTTTGTGAGAAACTGAAGAACTATAGTAGTTTGATTGATTTCTAGCTTAAACAATTTCAAGCTCATCAAAAACCACTTTTCTTCAGTTAGTTGGTAGCAATCGGTTGATCCTCCCCGCTCACCAACTCCTAAAGATCACAACTACGTGTTCAATTTGAGGTAAGTAATTGCATTTTTTTTTTTGGTAGAAATTGGAAGGTTAACATCTCGAGTAAGAACGACAAACCCAAGTAGACACTCGAGTCTGTACTAAATCGGGTTAAGTGAAGGGTTCGGGTATGATGCTAAGGCTTAGGTTTTGTTGTGAGGCACGCCAGGATGGGTTTAGGTTGTGTTTGGGCCAAGCCGAATTAAAATTAGGCATGGGCTCTATTGGGCTAGCCAATGGGATGAATTGAGTACACTACTAGGCTGGGCTTTCGAAATTAAAACCTGATCCAACTTGTTCATAGTGATTTTCATAAGTAGTAATTACTTAAAAAGAATATATATATATATATAGAGAGAGAGAGAGAGAGAGAGAGAGAAATGAATGAGAGAAAATAGCTAGTTCATAGTGATTTTCACCAGTTCACCTTTGGTTCAAAGCACAGTAAATTAGGACAATAAATGAACCAAACGGTTTAAGGCCGATTTAGTGAAAATAGATTGCTTATAAGCCCATTTCAATGCATAAAGTCGAACGGTTCAATGAATAAAGAACTGGTTAAGTGACCTTGTAGGTTGGTTTAGTGTTTCTTAGATCGGTTCTATAATATCCCAACCTAAAGTTCTCACCATGTATTCTATGTTTTATGTTGTATAAGTATAATAAGTGAGATAATTAGTGAGTTAAATTTAGTTTAAAAAGGCCCTAATAATTGTGAGTAAAAAGGGTATTTTGTAATTACTTGAAAAAAATAATAAATAAATAAAAATATATTTATAATAATAAATAAACAATAAAATAATAATCAAATAATAATAAAAAGAAAAGAAAAAGAAAAAAAGAGGAATAATTTTGTGGGGTTGTATGTGCCCTACTTGTCCGCCATCTTCATGAAGGAAAAATGCTTTTACGTGAAAGAAAAGGAATAAAAAAGAAAGAAAAGAAGAAAGGAAAGAAGGGAGAAAGAAAGAAAAGGAGAAAGAAAGGAAGAGAACAAAGAAGAGAAAAAAGAAAATAGAAAGAAAAGAAAGCTAGAGCTTGAGAGTTTGCTAATCGAATGAAGACGAAGAAAATTTTAATCGATTTTCAAGAAAGTTTTTCAATGAGTTTTTTTTTTATATTTTCAATCTATTCTTCTTTTAGTTTCATTTAATTGGTTTGGATTTTAGTTCAAATGTTGTGTTTGTGATGAAAAATCAAGAAATAATTTCTACAGTTTAGATTAAATTTTTATTAATTCATGTTAATTTGTTAAGAATGTGACTAAGTTATTTTAATAAAAATAAGACCAAACTTAGGCTAAAATTTGCCTAAAGCCCAATCTCGAAGTTCATCGACCCACCTACAGATTATTTTCATAAAAACACAATTATAATTCTTTTTATGAACATAAATATACCTCAGTATACCTAGCTTGGCAATGAGTATATAATAATATTTTGAGAATTTTTAGACTGCTGTGTAATAGAAATTTTGATCCCAAATAAAACAATAGAAAACAGCTTAATTAGGAATATGTTTTATGTATGCACTAGCATATTCATGCATTCATACATAATTTTGGTATGTTATTGATAGCGTATGTGGTTACATTTTAGGAGAAATATACCAGCTGGTCAGTGAGGCCAATAGGACTAAGTCTGAGCACACACAATATCAATAGAGGTGAGTGATCTTTCTCTTCAATTCAGCATTTTTCTAAAATAACGAAATTAATATTTTTCTTGCAAATGAATATTTTACTTTAAAATCAAAGGTTTTATTTTTGAAATGCCTTTTAATTTATATGCTATAATTATTTTGTTACATAAAATGGAAATAAGGGATTTTATTTTTATGCTGTATGTTATTTATATAAATGTTGCATTTCACCTAAATAATTCACTAGGTAATCATGTTACTGTGGCAGTACTACATGATTTATTTGTCTGATGGGGCCTTACGACATCAACAGGTTATATGTATTCGTCCATAGGGGTGATATCTTATGGAACGAGTCTCATAGCCAGTAGCACACCAGTGAATTTTCATTATGTTATGTTTTTATCTATGTGCACGTCAGATCTCATGTTTATTTATGCAGCTGCTATTTTTTTGCTTCTATTCTTAGCATTTTAATATATTTTGATATGGTTGGATCTACAGGTTCAACGGGTGAATTAGCCTTATTTTTAAATTATGATCAGCGGATTGATATCTTATGATGTGATATTTTATATCAATTATGCTAGTTTTATGAATTATTTTTATTTATAATATTATGGAACATATTCCTGTTTTGCTGGTTTTAGTTAGAAGACCATTCATTTGGATGTATTTCACCACTTATTTATTTTTTAGGTTTCAGGAGTAGAGACAACTACTTTACATGCATCTAGCATATCAGCGTCTTGCATCTAGAAAGGTTGGGTTCCACTCTTGTAATAGTAGCTAGTTGTTGTGGTTTGATGAGTGAAGGGTAGACAGTTATATTGTACATAAATGTTATTTGGAAAAGAGGAGTATATAAGATAATTATGTTTTTAGTTATGACAATAAATTAGTGTTCCTGTTATGTTATGTCATTTTTTTTTAGTATTAGTTAGATTTTTTTTATGTGAGTTGTATGTTTGACTAAGCAAGTATGATAATTGAATAAGGTTTGGCCTTCTTCAGTGAATCTTGGACATCAGAGATTGCTAAATCCTATTCACTATCACACCTTGCTCAAGTTACGGGGTGGGATGTGACAATTAGTGGTATCCCAGGGATTGGAGGTTACTAAACCTTATTCCACTACCACATCTTGCTCAAGTTACGGGATGGGGTGTGACAATTAGTGGTATCAGAGCATTGTTAGGATTTTTAGTGAGTTAGTATTAGTAAATCTTTTATAAAAAAAAGTTAGTCACATTTAGAATATGTGTATAGCATTATTAATTAATATTATTTGACGTACTTTGTTGTATCAAGCATATGTACTAATCATGGTGAGCACTAGTAGAACCTTAGGTAGTGTTCGTACTAGTCAAAGTTGGGCCAATAGAGATAGAGTGGGCCAACTTCTTAGGAAGGCATCTACATGTCATCTCTTGCCCCAGTGTGGCAGGTGCATCACATACACATGATTAATTGACACAACATCCCCCACCTGAGATACTTGCACCTGTACCTCTAGTTCAGCTATAATCAACTATTATACAACCACTAGAAGTGGCTACAATGGCAATTCCAGTAGGAGGAACCACTATGGCATCTGTTTTTAATTTTCAGATGCAAAGGTATAAAAAAGTAAAAATATTGGTAAAAGCTAAGAAATTGGGAGCTATAGAATTTGGAGGTACTACAGATCCATTATGGGAAAAGTTGTGGCTTAAAAAGATGAAAAGAATTTTCAATTTGATAAGCTGCACAGATGAGGAGAGAGTGTAGAATGCAACTTTTCTTTTGGAAGGCCGAGTTGAGCAATGGTGGATATCTTACATCACCCGACAACTTGCAGGCCAAGTAACCACTTGGGAGGAATTCAAGACAGAGTTTGATCGACAACATTTCCCAGGCGTTTATCAAGATAGAAAGAGGGAGGAATTTCTACATCTCAAACAAGAAAACATGTTAGTGGCCAACTATAAGGCCAAATTTATTGAGCTTTCCAGGTTTGCTTTACCCCTGGTGACACAGGAAATAGAGAAGTGTAGATTCTTTGAACGGGGACTTAGGTTGGAAATAAAAGCAAAAACTTAGATGCGACCATATTCTAGTTTTGCTAGCTTGATAGAATGTACTTATAAAGTAAAGGACATTGAAAAAGACTTTGCTATCAAGAGACAAGAAAGATTCCAGAAAACGAGCCACGAGAGGGTCAACCAGTAAAGGTAATAGTCAATAGCAAAAGAGGCCTTCCAACCCGTAGCATCTAGTAGGGGAGAAGAGGTATCAATGGCAATGGAGATAAGACCAGCATATTTTCCTAGTTCAGGAGAGCAAGGGCTCATACTAAGACTAGAGTCAGTAGTACCAAGCAGTCAAACAATAAGAGTGGGACCAGTAGAGACCAGTGTTAGTAGGACCAATACTTCAATGATGAGCCCGTTGAAGAAAACTCAGCACTTGCAGTGCTCCAAATGTGATAAATTTCACCCAAGCGAGTGGCATCAAGAATTGAGGTATGTTACTAGTGTGTGGTCAACTAGGGCATATGCAAAAAGCATGTCCTATGGGAAAGGGGTCCTAGATGAAGGGAGGTAGCGTAAAAGGTAGCAAGACAGGAGTTAGTATGAGTGGACAGGAATCCACTACAAATAGACAAAGGTCAGAAGCCCGAGTTTATGCTATGACAGACCCAGAGGCTAGAGCAACACCAGATGCAGTATTGGGTATGTTACTTATTTTTGACACTCATGCATATATTTTAATCGATTCAAGTGCTACACATTCTTTTATCTCATCTTCATTTGCTATAAGAATTGGATTGAAAGCTGAACTTTTAAAACAACCTATAATAATATCTACACCCCAGTGGGAAGTAATTTTATTGTAAGATATATATATATATATATATAAAGTGTAAAGTGGACATAGCAGAAATTGAGTTGGTGGTAGACTTACTCCCTTTAGAGATGTATGACTTTGATTCTATTTTTTGGATGGATTGGTTGTTTATGCACAAAGCTAAAGTAGATTGTTTTAAGGAGGTATTATTGTAGTTAGATGATGGTAAGAAAGTTTGTTTTGTGGAAGAGCGCCGTGTACTCCCCACTTGTTTGTTTCAGTAGTGACTGCTCAGAGATTGGTAAAGAAAGGATGTGAAACTTATTTGGTTAGCATAATTCAATTTGGTGTTAGCACTCCTCAGCTGCAAGATATCCCAATGGTAAAGGAATTCCCGGATATTGTTTCAGAAGAGTTATCAAGATCACCACCATATAGGGAAGTGGAGTTTGGAATCGAGTTGGTACCAAGAACACAACTGATTTCGCGAGCCCTTTATAGAATGGCGCCAGTTGAATTAAAGGAATTAAAGACATAGCTTCAAGAACTGACTAATAAAGGCTTTATCAAACTGAGTGTATCACCGTGGGAGCTCCGATTCTATTTGTGAAGAAAAAAGATGGGACAATAAGGCTGTGCATAAATTATAGGCAGCCAAATAAAGTAATTATCAAGAACAAATATCCGTTGCCAAGAATAGATGACTTGTTTGACCAACTCCAAGATGCAAAAGTATTTTCTAAAATAGATATGTGGTCAAGATACCATCAATTAAAGATTAAATCTCAAAACATACTAAAGACTGCTTTCAAAATAAGGTATGGACATTATGAGTTTTTTATAATGCCATTTGGATTGACAAATATCCCTACAGCTTTCAAGGATTTAATGAACAAAGTTTTCCAACCTTATCTGGATAAATTTGTAGTGGTTTTCATTGATGACATTTTGATCTATTCTAAGTCAAAGGAGGATCATAAAAGCATCTAAGAATAGTGTTACAGACTTTACGGGAAAAACAATTGTATGCCAAATTGAGTAAAAGTAAATTTTGGATTGATAAGGTAATATTTTTAGGGCATATAATAACAGCCAAAGGGGTGTCAGTTGATCCCCAAAAGATCAAGGCTGTTGAACGATAAAATCTCCTCATTAATGCTATTGAGGTAAGAAGTTTGTTGGGACTAGCTGGATACTATAAAAGGTATGTAGAAATTTTTTTCCATTTTAGCTTCTCCTCTAACTAAGTTATTAAGGAAAAATATTAAGTTTGAATGGATTCAAGAGTGTCAATAGAGTTTTGAGTAATTAAAGCAGAGATTAACCACTACTCTAGTATTGACACTCTTGATTAGTGGAAGGGAGTATGTATTTTATAGTGATGCCTCATGGAAGGGCTTAGGTTGTGTACTTATGCAAGAAGGCAAAGTTATTGCTTATACTTCTAGACAGCTTAGGCCTCATGAATCAAACTATCTTACATATGATTTAGAGTTTGCTACTGTAGTGTTTGCTTTGAAAATTTGGAGGCATTACTTGTATAGGGAGAAATGTCAGATATATACAGATTACAAGAGTTTGAAGTATATCATGACTCAGAAGGAATATAATTTAAGACGGAGATGGTGGATTGAACTTATTAAAAACTATTACTGCACCATCGAATACCACCCAGGAAAAGTAAATGTAGTTGCAAATGGCTAACCATGTATTTAAATGCTTAACATGTCAACAAATGAAGGTTGAGCATCAAGAACCTATTGTAAGATTACAATCATTACCGATTCTTAAATGGAAATGGGAACACTTGACCATGGATTTTGTTATAGGATTACCGGCTACTAGAAAAGGAAACGATGCTATTTGGATTATAGTGGATCAATTGACTAAGTCTACTCATTTTATCCCTGTAAAGAATTCTTTCTCTTTAGATAAGTTAGCTGAATTGTATGTGGATGAAATTATCAACAAATATGGAGTACCTATATTCATTATGTCAATAGAGACCCTAGATTTATCTCTCAATTTTGGCCTTGTCTACAAGAAACTTTGGAGACCCAGCTTAAGTTTAGTACAGCCTTTTATCTCCAGACTGATGGACAATTAGAACGAATTATCCAAATTCTAAAAGATATGCTTCGTAGTTGTGTACTGGAATTTTTGGGTAGTTGGGATAAACGCTTGCCTTTAATGGAGCTTGTTTATAATAACAGTTTTTAGTCTAGCATTGGTATGGCTCCTTATGAGGCACTATATAGAAGAAAGTGTAGAACTCCGATCTGCTGGGATGAAGAAGAAGAAAGAAAAATACTAGGGCATGAAATTATACAAACCATTGCAGATCAGATTTATTAATTAGGGATCGATTGAAGACGGCCTAGGATAGACAGAAAAGTTATTCCGGCCCCAACATAGGGATGTTAACTTTGAGATTAGAGATAAGGTATTTTTAAAATTATCACCATTGAAAGGTATATTAAGATTTGGCAAAAAAGGGAATTTGTTCCTAAGGTATATTGGATCCTATGAGGTGATAGAAAGAAGTTGTCCAGTTACTTATAGATTGGCATTGCCACAAAATTGTCACAGATCCATCATATTTTTCATGTTTCTCTGCTCATGAAGTATATATTAGATCATTCTCACATTTTACAAGCCCAATCAGTAGATTATAAAGAAGATTTGTCTTATGAGAAATATCATGTACAGATCTTGACTCAATAAGTAAAACAGTTACGGTCTAAAGAAGTCCCATTAGTAAAAGTCTTGTGGAGAAATCAAAATCTAGAAGAAATAACTTGGGAATGGGAGGAAGATATAAGGAAGAAATATCTCCATCTGTTTTCTTCATAAATATAGCTGAATTTTGAGAACGAAATTCTTTAAGTGAGGCAGATTTGTAACATCCCAATCCAAAGCCTTTATTATGCATTCTATGTTTTATGTTGTATAAGTATAATTAGTGGGATAATTAGCGACTTAAATTTAGTTTAAAAAGGTTCTAAATAATTGTGAGTAAGAAGGGTATTTTGTAATCACTTGAAAACATAATAATAAATAAATATATATTTATAATAATAATCAAATAATAATAAAAAAAAAGAAAAAGAAAAAATAGAGGTATAATTTTGTGGCATTGTATGTCTCCCACTTGTTCGCCATCTTCATGAAGGAAAATGCTTTTACGTGAAAGAAAAGGAAGAGAGAAAGAAAGAAAAGAAGAAAAAAGGAAGAGAGAAACAAAGAAGAGAATAAAGAAAATAGAGAGAAGAGAGTGAGAGCTCGAGAGGAGACGAGAGCTGCGAACCAAACGAAAATGAAGAAAATTTTAATCGATTTTCAAGTAAGTTTTTCAATGACTTTTTTTTTTTATATATTTTCAATCTATTTTTATTTTAGTTTCATATAATCGGTTTGAATTTTAGTTTAAGGGCTTTGTTTGTGATGAAAAATTAATGAATAATTTCTATTAGTTTAGATTAAATTTTTATTAATTCATGTTAATTTGTTAAGAAGGTGATTAAGTTATTTTAATAAAAGTAAGATTAAACTTACACTAAAATTTGCTTAAACCCCAATCTCAAAGTTCACCAGCCTATCTACAGATTACTTTTCATAAAAAAGTAATTATAACTTTTTTTGTGAACATAAGCATACCCTAATATACCTAACTTGATAATGAGTATATAATAATATTTTGAGAATTTTTGAAATACGTGTGTAGTAGAAATTTTGACTTCAAATAAAAAAGGTAAAAAGCAGCTTAATTAGGAATATATATCATGTATGCACTAACATATTCATGTATTTATACATAATTTTGGCATGTTGATATCGTATGTAATTACACTTTAGGAGAAACATATCGGTCAGTCAGCGATGCCAATAGGATTAAGTTTAGGCACACACAATACTAACAGAGGTGAGTAGTTTTTCTCCTAAACTTATTATTTTCCTAAAATAACGAAATTAATATTTTCTTACAAATAAATGTTTTACTTTAAAATTAAAGATTTTATTTTTGAAATGCCTTTTAATTTATATGTTATGATTATTTTGATACATGAAATAGAAACATAGATCTCATTTTTATGCTGTATGTTATTTATATAAATGTTGCAATTTACATGGATAATTCGCTGGATATTCACGTTATTGTGGCAGTATTACATGATTTATTTGCTCTAGGGGTGTTCACAGGTTCGGTATGGTTCGGTTTGGTTCGGTTTTGTACCCAAACCAAACCGAACCAAACATGTCGGTTTGGTGTTTCATAAGACATGATCGGTTTTTTTTTTCAAAAAACCGAACCAAACCAAACTGACTTCGGTTGACATGATCAGTTTTTTATTTTTTTAATTTATAAAAAATTTAATATATAATATATATATAATGTTTATATAATATATATATTAATAAATAAGGTCGGTTCGGTTCGGTTCGGTTTGATTTTATTTTGGGACAAAACTGAAACCGAACCGAACTGAACTGATCGGTTTATAAAATCTTATAACCGAATTAAACCGATTATGATCGGTTTGTGGTCAGTTTGGTTCAATCCGGTCGGTTTTGTTCGATTTTGAACACCCCTAATTTGCCTAGTGGGGCCTTACGACACCAATAAGTCATGTGTATTCGTCCATAGAGGTAGTGTTCTATGAAACGACTCTCATGGCCAGTAGTACCCAGTGAATTTTCATTATATTATGTTTATATCTACGTGCATGTCAGATCTCATGTTTATTTATGAAGCTGTTATATTTTTGTTTTTATCCTTAGCCCTTTTAAGATATTTTGACATGATTGGATCTACAGGCTCAACAGGTCCATCAGACTTATTTTTAAATTATGATAAGTGGATTGATATCTCATGATGTGATATTTTATATCAATTATGCTAGTTTTACAAACTATTTTTATTTACAGTATTATGCAACATATTCCTATTCCGTTGGTTTTAGTTAGAAGACCATTCACTGGGATGCAAGTCTCACCACTTATTTGTTTTTGAGGTTTCAGTAGTAAAGACTTGTAGCTACTTTACATGCATCCAGCATATCAGCGTCTTGCATCTAGAAAGTTGGGTCCCACTCTTGTCAATAATAGCTAGTTGAATTGTGGTTTGATGAGTGAAGGGATAGACAGTTGTATTGTACGTAAATGTTATTTGGAAAAGAGGAGTATGTAAGATAATTATGTTTTTAGTTATGATAATGAATTAGTGTTCCTGCTATGCTATGTCAAATTTTTGTAGCATTAGTTAGATTTTTTTTTTTTTTTTATGTGGGTTGTACCTTTGACTCAGTAGGTACGATAGTTGAATAAGGTTTGGCTTTCTTTGGTGAATCTCAGGTTTCGAAGGTTGCTAAACCTTATTTTACTGTCACACCTTGTTCGAGTTACGGGGTGGGTGTGACAGGTTCAATGTGGTAAAGATTGATATACGGCTGATTTAGTAATTTAAAGGCCAATTCAACTTTCTAATGGCTGGTTCATGGCCGGTTCAATCCTCTGGTGGTCGCTTCATAATCGGTTCAGCACATTACATTATAGTTTTGGATTTAAATAAACTAGATTTTATGTTTTATGAGGTCAGTACTTGATTTTAGTATTCAGTTCATGACTTATTTGACTGGCTCAAGGTTTTTATAGCCCAATATGGGTTTTAGGCACGAAAATCTAGAAATTTGTTTAGATTTTAATCAAGAAAATTATGTTTATTTAATTTTTTATGTATTAGCAAACTGAAATGCGATATTTAATTGTTTAGATTTTCTATACAGTTTTGGTCGAGCCCATACATTGTAGGAGATTTGACCACTTGATTATTATTGATTCTATTAGTAATAATGTGCATTTATGAGCGATTACTATTTTCCACATCTGGTATGATAATCCGATTAAATCTGATTTTTATGTGATATATTTGATTTCTAAAAAAAATAGATTAAATTTGATTTTTATGTGATACATTTGATTTCTGAAAATTTAATAAATTTCTGTTACAAAAGTGAAACAAGGGAGATGTATGAAATTTCTGAAAGTGCTTGGAAAGGAATATTTGTTAATTATGTTTAGTTTTGTACATGGAAAATTATGCTAAATTGTTTCTATTTAATTTTGAAAAATTTTGTTAAATGGTTTCTATCTATTCAAGAAAATGGAAAGTTCTGTTAAACTGTTCTGATATTTTTGAAAAACTATTTTAAGGAAGTTTTGGATTCTTGGACATTGCAACAAATGGCAAAAAATGTAAAATTGAGGGCACTCTGTACAAGATCCCCATTTAGCAAGGGTGATAGTGCTAAACTCTCATGTTGGGCTGACATAGGAGATTTGTATATGTTTATATGTATATGTGTATATGAGCATACGAGGATGCCACCTTTTAATTTTTGTTTATCAGTATGATTGATATGTTGCCGTTCTATTTATCGACAAATTGATACGTTGCTGTTCTATTATCTGGCAAACTAAGTATCGCTGTTTTGTTATTCGGCAGACTGATTGTTGTCATTCTGTTATTCAGCAAATTGTGAGTCGCCATTTTGATTTCTGATAAATGTGACGTTTTGAATTTTGAGCTCCTTAAAAATTTTGTTTTCTGATATATGTAAATGATTTACTCCATTGAAAAGATTCTAATATCTGTAAATGATTTGTTATACTGTAAAATTTTCTAATTTACATGTTATACTTGTCCCTTATTCTTATAAATCATCTTATTATTCACTTGGTCTGTCAACTCAGTCCTTATATTTTTTTTCTAGATTTAGAGTTTGGTGTTTGGTTGAATTCTGCTGTTTAGAAGAAATCTTTTTATTTCTGCTGTTTCCATTCTTAGTTGGAAAAATTAATTATTTCAATTTTGTCAGATTTATATTCCTAGATTCTATAGATAACTCCATTTGACTACAGATAGGTTTCCTGTAGATATGTTGACAGTTTGATTGAGCTTTGGATTAGATGTTATTTTTGATTCTATATGAGATTCTGTTTCAGTTATATGTTGAGTTATATGTTAGGTTTGCAGAGTTGAAATTTATTCTAATCCTAGTAACCCTAGTGCCAGTCATAACTCCACTTTTCTAGATTGTGATGATTATGATGTTTCCACATTTATTTTATTTTAGAATCTTTTACTTTTGGTTTATTTTTGTGTCATATAGGTATTTTGGATCGCAAAAATTTTGAAAAATGCTGAATACTAATTTAATTAAGTAATTGATGAAGAAGGAGATGAAGTGCTAAGATTTGATGAACTAAAAAGCGAGCCATAAAATCGCAACCAATTTGCACTTTTAGTATTTGAAAACAATAGAGTGAATCCATATTCAAAAGGCTTATTATGTGGAACACTTCGGCATTTTTCTAGAATTTTGGTAGAACTTTGGTCTACGGAAACATATTACTCAAGAATTTATTAGAAAATCCCAAGTGGTTAGGATTCCTGTTGGAGCAACAGAATTTTTAGGATAGTTTATCTATAATGTTTTTGGGCATAGCTCAAGTTACGAAAATTAGAATGGGTTGCTTCCAAAATTACTTAAAAGCTAACTTAAAGGGTTATATTTTATTGTATTTGTGGATTAGTCTAATTCATCCTAGATAAGGTTTGAAATTTACCCAAAAAATTGCACTATCAGATTTGACCTGATTGAAAAATCCTATTGGACTTTTATTCGATTTTTGGGCCATAACCTGAGTTATAAATGTCAAAATGGACTCATGCAAAAGGGGATGGATTGTTAATCTAAAGTGTTAAAACCTTTATATTTTGGTCCAGACCTATTTTAGAATGAAAGGTGATTTAATCCAACCTAACAGCAAATTCCAATTCTAACATACTATGTAATTTCTAGCACTGTACTTGTTTTAGTAAAATCTCACAACTTTAAATAGAAAAATCAAATTAAAACGATTTAAGAAGTTCCGAAAAGGTAAAAGAAAAAGTTACAACTTTTATGTTTTGAATTTATCCTAATTCAGCGTAGAAGAAGTCCAAAATTGATAAATATAACGAGCCCAGATTTACAGTCTAGAAAATACTGAAATTTCTTAGAAAGTTCCTTTATAAGGAACTTTAATTAAAGTGGACTCTCTTTTGACCAGCTTATATTTAAGCATTTCTTGGCTAATTATTGATGAAAATATTTGAAAGTTTCTTTATGAAGCCGTAACTCACTTGGCCGACCAACTTGAATTCAAATGTGGATCTACTATTCAAAACTTATCCCCTACTTTTTAGGTATAACATGTGCAACTAATTTTATAGGATAATGCTAAATATTTCAAGAATATTTCTGCAAAAAAATTAAAGAGTAAAAGTTCCTCTTATTATTTCTTTAATTGCAGCAACTATCCATTGAATAGCCAAAGCTTTAGGAGATTATATTCATCCAATCATTAGAAAAGGATATAAATAGGATCAGCTAATATACACCAAAAAACGAACCCTCTCCGGCAAGGGAGTAGGGTGGACAGCCCCTTTTCTTCATCATCTCTACTCTACCACATTCTTCTTCTCTATTTCAATAACTCTCCTTAATCCGTAATTTTTATTTCATTTTTCCAACATTTTACACATTCCCAGATTGACAGAAGCATTGGAATTAAAATAAGGAGGAAAAAGAGTTAAAAGACCACTCAAGCCATGATCCAACGAAAAGGTTACTTGTAATCCCTTGTTCACTCACAAGCCCGACCAAAAGGAGGTGAGGTGGAGAACTTTGAGTTGATAAAGTGACTCGACATTGCTATAGGAAGTCCACACGAATATTCTTTAGTTTTTTACTGATTTGTTTTCAGTTTAAATTTATTCTTATATGAACACTTTGTTTTTGTTTGATTAAGTTCGAGATTTTGAATAACTTTTTATTTGAATGAATTTTTCCATGGTTTCTTGTTAATCAATTGTGACTTTCAAACTTAATGAAATTCTAAAATTTTAGTTTCTTGTTGGAGATATTATACTTGGCTAGAAGTTTAATTTTATTGTTAGCATTTAACAATAACTTGTAGGTGTAACTAGGATTATTATTAAATCACCTAAAGAACTTGAATAATTTGGCTTCTGATTGCTAGTGTAACAAAATTAAAATCTGAATTTATTCAATTCTTGATAAGGAAATTCTTAATTTATTGGAAGACATTCATTCTAAGTAAAATGGTGAATTTGCATCCACAAATCACCTATCCATAAATATTCACATCTTTGTGTTTCTTTCTTTTATTCTTTCATTTGGTTACTTAGTTCTCACTCTAACACAAATCGGTTAGTTTCGTTCATTCTAAAATTACTTCAACCATTTCCTAAAAATAATATAAAAAAAAAATACTAGATGTGTTGATTTACTCCAAAACATGGTGATGTGCTAACTTAAGGCGCTTGCTTGAGATGCTTGTCAGACTTCATACATAAAGCTACTCTTTTCTAGCACCCAAGTCCAACCATCCAAGGGATAACTATGTGTGGCATGGTGTCTGATGCGAGCTAGAACCACTAGCAAGTGCACTAGTCATACAAGTAATACAGTAATGAAATTAGCTCACTGTGGTGTTCAACAACTCATACATGAGTTCAAAATTTGTAGATAACACAATCATGATTGTAAACAAATAGAAAATAGTAGAGAAATGAAAAGCAACAATAAGAGGAAACTTAGTCTATGAAGAATTTTGAGTATGCTGATTGATGCTTCTCAATTCTCTCTCTCTCTCTCTTTTCTTCACGTCTCTCCCCTTCTTTGCTGTTAATCCTACATACCCATTTTCTACCTTCCTTACTCTTCTCTTTGCTGTCCTCTTTTCTTAGCGTAACCCTCATCTACAAAAACAAAAGATGTTTTTGGATACTAAGTTGCTGCTAGGTCATGGATGTGGATTAGTTTCAACAAATCGAGTCTTGGGTTTTCATATGAATTTGGATCTGCAAACTCTGATGTTGTGTGATGCAACTGAAACTATAAGTCTGCTTACTTCTTTCAAAATTCTAAACATCTTTTAGGCTAAATTGGACTGAGGCCCATACATAACAGTTGTAGCATTCTTCCTTACCTTTCAGATGCCTCTTGAATCAGCCCAATTGGAATTTTTTAACTCAAGTTATAAAGTTTTTTCTTCAACACATTGCTGTTAAAAATCTGCATAACTATTCTAGCTGCTATAGTTGTTTGCTAAATTTTGAGCCCTTTTTGTGCTAAATTAGATTTTGGACAAAACAAAAAAGTTGTAAAGCTTTCTCAGAGATTTTCAAAATATCTTAAATCAGTTCTATCTGAATTTCCTAGCCTAGGTTATGATTCTTTCTCCAAAACAGCAGCAAGCAGTAAAACTGCTGCTATTGCTATAATACTATTGAAGTTATTCCTCAATTTCGAGACCTCTATATTCTGAATTTGATCAAGTCTTGAACATGAAAATTGTAAAACTATTTCTCAGCTTCTCAAAACATTTTGAATCATCCAATCCGAATTTTGTAGCTCAAGATATGAATTTTTTTTTCCAACCTGCATCTGCTAAAATCTGTTACTGCTCCTACAAGCTTCTAGCTTCTATTTCATCAATTTCGAGGGTCTTATGTGTAGAACTGGATTCAGATCAAAGCATGAAATTTGTACCTTTCTCTCTTAGATTTCCAATACCTCAAGAATTACCTCAATCCAAATGTTGTAACCTGAGTTATGACATTTTCTCCAAAACAGCAGCAAGCAGTAAAACTATTGCTACTGCTACTGCTGCTAATGCTGCTACCACATTTTGGCTTATTGAGAGTCTTTTGGGCTGAAATAGACTGAGGTCAAAACATGATAGTTGTAGATTCTTTTCTTGGCTTTTCAAAATTTCTTGAATTGCCTTAATCCGAGTCTCCTAGCTCTAGTTATGCACATTTTTCTCTAGGCTACTGTTGTTGCAACTCCACTTGCACCTCTAAAATAACATTTCCTTGAAATTAAACTCCAATTAAACTTGACTTGACCCAAAAACCTTTCCAACAAATTTTTTATGCTATATTGAACCCTGTAAAAGCTTCAAGCTTGGTCTCCAACCGTTAGTCTTTGATTTGACTCTCCAATGATTTAGTTTTCACTTGAAAAGTTGAAAACTTGACTTTTTTTTTAATTTCAAGCAACAAATTCTCTCAAATTTACCCAAAATCATCTCAAGCAATTTTGTTAAGCTACATTGGGATGGGTTAAACCTGAGGACCACTTCATAATCTTCACATTGCATTTTGACTTGTGAAAACCCAAATTGACCAAAGTGAGGAAACTTGAGATTCAACACAAAAATACTCAATAAAACTCAATTTTACTAAAAACTATTAATTTCACTCAAATTAAGAGGAGAATAAAGAAATCAAAAGAATTTAGGCATTTTGTATCCTATTTAGCTCAAAGTAGTGAAAAATACTTTATAAATCCAATAAAATTGGGTACAAAAGTATAATGTAAATTGAATTTATCAATGTCTCACATAGTAATGAGCTTGCGACCTTTCACACTAGCTAGGGAAGCATATTGGGCCAAACTTGCTAAGAAAACATGTTTTAAACCTAGTTTATATATAATGTTAAGACACATGGGCCAAATATGAAATATATATATATATATATCTAATATAGCCAAAACAAGCCTCGTTCTAGAAGTTACATTTGCAAACATAAATCACAAGCTACCTTATGGCTTGACTTAAAAAGGCTTGGTGTCCTAGGTCATAGACAAGGGCAATAGCAGCATGTTGTGACCCACCTTGTGTTATACCCTAGAAGGGCACATCATTGGGTGCCTATGGGCACTCTACCTAGGCAATCATGGACCCCTACAGTTTGGGGTGAGTCACGACAAAAGCAAACCATGACCTCCCTAATAGCAATAGAAAGCATTATTACAATGTAGTACCCTTTTTTAAGTTTTATTTCTTAGAAATTGTTTACAAAAATTTTTAAAAAATATGAGGTTGCAAAAGCTATTTTCTAAAATTATTTTTTAAAACAATTAGTTATTTTAGGGATTTTTTTAGGGTTTTCAATCCCCCAAAAGCTCTTAGGATACCTTGAGTTATGAAAAAGAGGCTTAAGATTTCCTCCAAAGTATCCAAATTCATCGAATTTTCAAACAAAGTTTTCTTGAAAACACTTGACAATTATCCTATAATTACAGATTCCACTTCGAACAAGGATTGAGCGTTGATCAATCTGTCATAACCATTCAAGGATAAAGAGTTAGAGTTTCTAATGGTCCGAGATTAGGGTGTGAGGAGATTCGGGTTTGTTTTCTTGAATTCTTGGCAGAATTGTATTGAGGGTTTTTTTCTGAAATAGATTGTAAAATACATTCTTATTTTTATTGGGTAATTTAAATCAATTTTTTCTCACTATTTCATTAGTTGAGTTTTAATCATTTGATTATTGTTTTGTAATATGTTTTTACCATTGATTGCATTCCGTCGTTCCTTTCTTATGAATGGTGCAAACCATATCCGGTTGTAAATCTACTAGAAAATCTCTAGCAATGTTGCAAACTTATCGTTGACTAGTTCAGAAATCTACTAATTGAATAACCAGCAACAACAAAGAGGGTTCAACCCAAGTATACCCTAGTCTTGATGAAAAGGTTGAAAAGCTATCCAATGATATGACTCTCATTATATTATGGATACAAAATTAGATGAACATGTCAGAGGGGCAAAAGGAGACCACCAACACTTTACCCACCAAAAGGGAGAAAATGACTCACAAATCGATTCAGCCTAACATTACTAAACATGATAGTAATAAGGAGGATACTGTTGACATAGAGGCCATCAAGGAGTTTTCAAAGTTGAGGTCAAGGTAAAGATACTGATATATGATGGTTCCATCGATCCTAAAAGTTAGATTCATGGTTTGATCAGTTGAAAACATATTTTACACTGCAAAAATTTTCTAATACCTAGAAAGTAACTTACATGCCTCTTAAGATGGCTAGACATACAAAGGTTTGGTTAAAGGCGATTGCTAAGAATAAAGAGATCAAGGATATTACTTAGAGGTATTGTCCCAAATAGCAACCCAAGAGAGGGGTGAATTGGGTATTTATCACAGAAGCTAAATATAAAAAAAAAATTTACAAGATTGAATAAATGCAATTCATCCAAAGTAAATATAAACAATTATAAATAAAGTAAAGATAGTAGGGATAGCAGATGTAAAATCTTTTATAGTAGTTCGACTTACTACCTAAGTCTACGTTCACTCTCTCGAGCTCCAACCGGCCGAGATTCCACTAAGTCTCTTGCACTTGACGGAGGCAAGAAATCCTGAGTACAAACAAAATCCCTTACACTTGGTGGAGGCAGGAAATCCCGATTACAAAGCCTTTGATTTGGTGAGTTTTCAACACTAATACAAATGGTAATGAAAATGAAGCAAAAGTGTAGTAATTCCTCTTAAGTAGGATTAGCTACCACTCATATACAAAAATAATCTCATTTCAAATAGGCAGTCTCAAGAATAAAACAATTTGCTCTATGCATTATTTGATCTAGTAATAAATAATATAGCATAAAGAATTTTAGAAAGAGATTGATGAGACTTTGAAAGCTTGTTGTTGTATCCTTCTCCCTTCAATCTATACTCTTTTTATAGGCAAAAACACCAAAAAGACGTTGGCTTTTGTGAAAGACAAAATTATTTGTCAACACTAACTACACATCAGCTCATTTCAAAAATTCAAATAAAATGGCTCCAAACGTTTAAAATATCTTTAAAAATTCTTGAGTACTCAATGAGTCTATTTTCAAATGCAAAAAAAAATTATTAAATTATCATACGCCGTTTGAGAGAAAAGATCAAAAGTTCAATGACATATCAGACTGTAAAATTGCTTTTGACAAAAGTTGTTAGCTAAGTTTAAAATTCTCTAGAAATTTGAATTTGTATTCAAAAATAAAAAATTCTATATTATTGAAAAGCTTATAACATCTACTTTCATTCCAAATTAGATTTGTAAAAATTTCACTTTTTTATTTTGAGATATGATAAAAAAAATTGTAGTATACTCATTTTGTCTACTGACAGTATAACTTAATAGAATGGTCTACTTTGAAAAATTATATCTATCAATCTATAAGCGTAAAATATGCATATAATATATGTATTTAAAGCTCAAAACATCTACTTTACAAATAAAATTAATTCAAAATTTATTTGTATCATAAGTTGTATTTTACTAATTAAAACTAATATTGTGCAGATTTCAACATTGACTTTTTCAAAAAATAATATAAGAAATTGATATAATAAATTGTTTTAATATAAAATAGTATACAAGATAAATTATACATTAAAGTAAAGATATTTGAGTATAATTTCATATAAAATTTACTTTATTATTTTTTGACTTTTTTATAATAAGATATAATCAATTTACTATACACATGTCTAATTTTACAGTTTCACAATCTAGCACATATAGTGTATGTAGTTCAACAATAAATTTAATATTATAATTTGTCCATATTGTCCATTATATAAATATATATAATAATTTTAATTTATTTTTTCATTATCAAAATAAATATGAAATCTTGAGGTTAAAAATCTTCCCCTTTTTGGTGATGACAAAACAAATATACAATACAAGATATCCGTTAAGCACATATCGTGTAAAATTTCCCCTTTTTTGACACCATCAAAAAGATAAACTATATAAGCTTTTCCTCAATATATGCATGAAAAATATTTAGAAAAATTTTCTTTTTAAAAATGAATTAATGCAAATAATATTAACTATATATTTGAATCTATAAAACCAAGTTCTCTATTAATAAAATAAAATCTTTCGTCATTAAGAGGTTTTGTAAAATATCTGTTAATTGATATTCGGTATTCACAAATTCTAGTGTTATGTCACCTTTTTGAGCATGATCTCTCAAGAAATGATGTCTAATATCAATGTGTTTCGTTCTTGAGCGTTGAATAGGATTCTTAGAAATGTTGATAGCACTAGTATTGTCACACTTAATAGGAATGTGTTCATAATTAATTCTAAAGTGTGTTTCATTCATAAAGCTTGTGTACAATATTTTTCCGCAGCTACATATTCCGCTTCGGCTGTAGATAATACAACCGAATTTTATTTCTTACTAGCCCAAAAAACTAAAGATTTTCCAAAAAAATGACAAGTTCCACTAGTACTTTTTCTATCTAATTTACATCCTCCAAAATTCGCATCCGAACAATTAGTAAGTTCAAAAAAGGTTCTTCTAGGATAAAATAATCCTATATTTATAGTTTTTTTAAGATATTTAAGAATTCTTTTGATGGCATGCAAATGAGATTCTTTTAGATTTGCTTGAAATCTAGCACACAAACAAATACTAAACATGATATCGGGATAGCTAGCAGTTAAGTACAATAAACTACCAATCATATTATGGTTTTCCATTAATATCTTCATCAAGTTTGACTAAGGTACTCATACGAGTTCTCGTGATTTTATAATTATCCA
Source organism: Thlaspi arvense (assembly GCA_911865555.2). NCBI lineage: Eukaryota > Viridiplantae > Streptophyta > Magnoliopsida > Brassicales > Brassicaceae > Thlaspi > Thlaspi arvense. The sequence goes on from CAJVSB020000734.1 coordinate 137,741, forward strand.
TCCTAAATCTTTTTAGTAACTTTTTAGTATACTTAACTTGATTTATCACAAACTCTTCTTTGAGTTATTTTATTTGAAAACCAAGAAAGAAATTCAACTCACCCATCATACTCATTTCAAATTCATTTTGCGTAGATGAGGCAAATTTGTTACATAAAAATTCATTAGTAGCTCCAAAGATAATATCATCTACATAAATTTGAACAATAAGTAAGTCATCATTTTCTTTCCTTATAAATAAAGTATTATTAACTTTTTCCATTGAAAATCCATTTTCTAATAAAAATTTTAAAAGCCTTTCATACCATGATCTAGGGGATTGTTTCAAACCATATAAAACTTTTAAAAGTTTGTAAACATGATCTACATATTTTTCATTTTCAAAACCCGCTGGCTGTTCAACATAAATCTCTTCAACAATAAAATCATTTAGAAAGGCACTTTTAACATCCATTTGAAATAATATGAAATTCATTTGAGATACAAATGCAAGTAATATTCTAGTAGCTTCAAGTCTAGCTATGGGAGCAAAAGTCTCTCCATAATCTATTCCTTCTTCTTGATTGAAATCTTGAACTGCAAGTCTTGCCTTATTTCTAATTATATTACCGGATTCATCAAGTTTATTTCTAAAGATCCATTTGGTCTAATAACTGTGTGATCACTAGGTCTAGTAACTAATTCCCAAACTTTATTTCTTTCAAATTAATTTAATTCTTCTTGCATAATTAAAACTCAATTTTCATCATTAATAGCATCATTAATAGTTTTGGGTTCAATTTGAGAAATAAAAGACAAGTGTTCATAAATATTTTTTAATTGATTTCTAGTCTTTCTACAATCACTAGGATCAACAATAATTTATTCCATAGAGTGACTAGATTTATACTTCCAAGTTTTTAGCAAATCACTATGTGGAGATTCATCAAAATTTTCTATAGTAGGGGAATTGTTAATTTCTTTTTCTTTATCATTAATATTTAAATTAACTAAATCATCCTCAACATCATCATATATGACTTTATGTAAAAGTGGCTCAATATTATCAAATGTAACATATATAGATTCTCCAACTACATTAGTTTTTTTATTAAAAACTCTATAAGCTTTACTAGTAGTAGAATAATCTAAAAATATACCTTTATCTAATTTTATATCAAATTTACCAAGATTATTTTCAGTGTTTAAAATAAAACATTTACACCCAAACACTTTAAAATAACCAATCTTAGATTTTCTATCAAACCAAAGTTCAAAAGGAGTTTTCTTAAGAATTGATTTAATATGAACTCGATTTAAAATATAACAAGCTGTATTAACTGATTTTACTCAAAAATATTTACGTAACTTGTATTCATTAAGCATAGTTCGAGCCATTTCTTATAAAATTCTATTTTTTTCTTTCAATAACTCCATTTTGTTATGGAGGTCTAGGTGTGGAAAAATTATGCTCATATCCATAAGTATTACAAAGATTTTCAAATTCATTATTTTGAAATTCCCCACCATGATCACTCCTAATTTTTGAAATCATATAACCTTCCTTATTTTGAACTCTTTTACAAAATTTTAAAAACTGAGAACATGTTTCATTCTTGTGAGTCAAAAATAATACCCAAGTAAATTTTGAAAAATCATCAACAATTACAAAAGTATAGAGTTTTTCATCAAGACTAGTAATTTGAGAAGGTCCAAATAAATCTAAATGTAAGAGTTGTAAAGGCCTAGATATAGAAATTATATTTATACATTTAAAAAAAAAATTCTTTGTTTTCCCAATTGACAATGAGTACAAATTTTATCTTTATCAAATTTGAGTTTAGGTAGATCAATGAGTAGTTATTTTCTTGAAAGTTTAGAGATTATATCCATACTACAATGACCTAACCTTCTATGCCATAACTAAGAATCATCATGTAATGTACTCAAACATTTCACATTTTGTTCAACTAAATTATCAAAATCAATAGTATATACATTTTTATCTTTCAAGACAACAAATACTAAAATGTTATTCTTATTAAAAACCTTGTATGTATTGTCTTGAAAAATAATTTTATAACATTTTATCACACAATTGACTAATGCTATGTAAGTTATGTTTCAAGTCATCAATAAACAAAATATTATTAATAACGAAAGAGTTAGGATTACCAATTTCTCCAATACTAATAACATTTCTTTTTGCATTATCATCAATAGTCACATACCCTTCATCTATCTTTGATATAGAATTGAACTTTGAGTAATCTCCCATCATATGTCTTGAGTATCCACTATCCAAAAATCACTTATTCTTACTTGTGGTGCTCTTTATATAAATCTCCTTTAGAAATAAATTAGGTTTTGATTTTTGGTACCCAAACTTTTTTGGGTTTAACAATGTTAGCATATGTTTTCTTAGAAACCCAAATAGATGCAATATTATAGTTCTTTTCCATTTATAATCATTTAAAACTAAAATATTTTTAGATCCAACTAATAATTTTCTTTTTAATAAATAATCACATGCATAATGTCTTTTTCCACCACAATAATAATATGTAATAAAAAGATTAGATTGATGAGAGCTTTTTACAAAGTAGTTTTTGTATAACTTTTGTTCTTGACAAGCTTTGTATCCAATCCAGTTTTATCAAAATTATATCTTTGAGTAGCAAGTAATTTGTTCACATTTTCTTTTCCTTGAGTAAATTTAGATAAAGCATTTGGAAATTTTTCAACTCTTTTTTCTTAATATATTATTTGTTTCATTTTTAGATAAAGAAGTAAGTTGAGTTTTCAAACTATCATTTTCATTTTTCAAACTAGCATTTTCATTAGAAATAATTGAAAATTTCTTTTTCAAGTCTTTATATTTCTTTCCAAGATTTGTTAATTCATTTTGTAATTCATCACAAGCATACAATAGTTCATCATAAGATAAATTAGAAGTGTTAGAAGTAGAAGAAGATGAGCTTATCTCATTATCACTTTCTCTAAGAGTCATAAGGCATAGATTGGCCATCTCACTTCCACTAGAGCCTTCCATTAAATCACTTTCATCATTTATATCCCTACTAGTACCTTCATGTGCCACTTCAAGTGTTTTTCAAATATTTTGTGTCATTTTACAGGCAGAAACCTTATCAAACTCATTTCTATTTAGAGTATAAAATAATGTATTCATGACTTTTGTATTAGTTATAAAATTTTTCTTATCATTTTCATCCCAATCATTTTTATCTTTAGCAATGACTATATTATCTTTAATTACAATGAGAGTATTATATCCTTCTTCAATAATGTTCCAAATATCATACTCCATTTGTTAAAGATAAATAGTCATCCTAATTTTCCAATAGCCATAGTCACTGCCATTAAAAAAAGGTGGTCTACTAATGGATTAACCTCTATAACTTCATGTGCAACAATGGTTGTCATAATGTGTAATCTTATTCTAAAGACTTGTTAAAGTCAAAATTTAGAATCTAGCTCTGATACCAATTATTGTCCCAAATAGCAACCCAAGGGAGGGGTGAATTGGGTATTTATCACAGAAGCTAAATATAAAAAAAAATTTACAAGATTGAATAAATGCAATTTACCCAAAGTAAATATAAACAATTATAAATAAAATAAACAGAGTAGGGATTGAAGATGCAAACTCTTTTATAAAGTTCGACTTGCTACTCAAGTCTACACCCACTCTCTCGAGCTTCAATCGGCTGAGATTCCACTAAGTCTCTTGCACTTGATGGAGGCAAAAAATCCCGAGTACAAATAAAATCCCTTGTACTTGGTGGAGGCAAGAAATCTCGATTTCAAAACCTTTGATTTGGTGAGTTTTCAACACAATACAAATGGTAATGAAGATAAAGTAGAAATGTAACAATTCCTCTTAAGTTGGATTAGCTACCACTCATACAAAAATAATCTCACTTCAAAGAGGCACTCTCAAGAATAAAACAATTTGCTCTATGCACTCTTTGATCTAGTAATAAATAATATAACACAAAGAATTTTAGAGAAAGATTGATGAGACTTTAAAAGCTTCTTGTTGTGCCCTTCTCCTTTCAATTTATGCTCCTTTTATAGGAAAAAAACACCAAAGAGACGTTGGCCTTTGTAAAAGACAAAATCATTTGTCAACAGTAATTGCACATTGGCTTGTTTCAAAAATTCAAATAAAATAGCTCCAAAGGTTCAAAAACCCTTCAAAAACTTCTTGAATACTCCTCAATGAGTCTATTTTCAAATGTAAAAAGAATTATTGAATTATTATGCACCGTTTGAGAGAAAAGATCAAATTTTCAACAATATGTCACAATGTAAAATTGCTTTTGACAAAACTTGCTAGTCAAGTTCAAAATTATCTAGAAATTTGAATTTGTATTCAAAAATAACAAATTATATATTGTTGAAAAGCTTATAACGTCTACTTTCATTCAAAAGTAAATTTGTACAAATTTAACTTTTACATTTTGAGATATGATAAAAAAACTATAGTATACTCATTTTGTCTATTGACAGTGTAACTCAGTAGAATAACCCACTTTAAAAAATTATATTTATCAATCTATAAGTGTAAAACATGCATATAATATGCATTTAAAGCTCATCACATCTACTTTACAAATAAAATTAATTCAAAATTTGATTTATATCATAAGTTGTACTTTACTAATTAAAACTAATATCGTGCAGATTTCAACATTGACTTTTTCAGAAGATAATATAAAAAATTGATATAATAAACCGCTTTAATATAAAATAGTATATATGATAAATTATATATCAAAATAAAGATATTTGAGTATAATTTCATATAAAATTGACTTTATTATTTTTTGACACTTTTATAATAAGATATAATCAAATTTATCACACACATGTCTAATTTGACAGTTTCACAATCTAGCACATATAGTTTATGTAGTTAAATAATAAAATTAATATTATAATTTGTCCATATTGTCTATTATATAAATATATATATATATAATAATTTAAATTTTTTTTGTCATTTTCTAAATAAATATGAAATCTTGAGGCTAACAGGAGGTAGTTCAAGCAACTCATTTACTGGAGATTCTATCCCATGGATTTTATAGAGGAGCATTGGAATCAATGACACAGACTTCATAAAAAAAAAAAAAACCAGACCATACAAAAGTATACCATCGAGTTTTGAAAGCAAACGATGACACTTGGAGTATCATTGTGGGATCCAACCATTGGTACAAAATATACTTCCGAACTTCAAGAGAGGATTTGGACAGAACTCAGTCCATTCTCGATCCATGATCTATTTGGAGCTAGCACAACTGCCATGACTATTGAGTAGAAGAATTAGGTTATAGGAGATAATAAATCCAAACTCAAAAACAGGAAGGGTAATTCAGTTTCCAAGTCTCCTAAATGTGATAAATACTGTGATCATTGCCAGAAATCTAGACATGATAAACAGAGTCATTGGAAACTACATCCAAAGTTGGCATCGATGAGGAATGATTGCGAGAAGTGATATATCACCATTGTTATAGTTGGAGATACTGTTAATGGCTAATGCAAACCTGAGTTTGTGCTTGATGGTTTGGCCTTAGGGGACACACACAAGATTGTCACTACCATCTAAAGTTAAGGAAGAGTTATTCACCGTATAAGTTCAAGTGCAAAATGAGATCATCAATGTCATTTTCAACACAGAAAATGAGAAAAACTTAATTTTCGAAAGCTTCATTAAGAGGTTAGGTTTGGAGACGACACTACACCTTCACCTTATACTTTAAGGTGGATACATGATAATGTAGACTGAAAGGTTGAACAACAATGCCAAATCCACTTTGCTATCACCAAATAATCTATTAATGAGGTGGGATACGAGGTGGTTTTAGTCGATGTGTGACACATCATCCTTAGTAGCCTTTACTTATAAGAGAGAAATACAATCTACTATTGTCAAGAACAAAAGTATCATCACAGGAAGGATGATATAACATTTATAATTCATAAAGATAATTCAAAACAAACTGGGGAGATGGTGGTCACCAATACAAATCGGTGGTGGTCCGGCCACAATAATTCATTTGTATCAAAGATGAGTTGGACACTAATCCAAATCAATAGTATATGGGTCAAAATTGGTGTACAGGTCAAAAAAGGCAAAGAAAGAAGTTCAAAACTCAGCAAAGGTACATGACTCACAAAACCCAACATCAAGCCCCAAGAAAACTCAAGCTTAAGCTAAACAACTCACATTGAGACCCCAACTAGCCCACTATTCACACCATAGAAGTTGACAAATATAGGAGTTAGTTCCCAGCAATAAGGGAAAGTATGATCTAAGAGGATTTTTAAGGGGTTTGGAATTAGTGAGTGGCCATTTGGGAGTTTAAATATGAGAGAGTTTCTTTTTTTAGAAAAAAAAAGTTACTATGGGGATTTTTTATGGTTTCAAATCCCACAAAGTACTCCTATACCTCATAGGACACTTTGGATTATGAAAGAAAAGTTTGGAGTTTTCCTCCAAAGCATCCAAATTTATCAAATATTCAAACAAAGGTTTCTTAAAGGCACTTAGCAATCATCCTATAAATGGATATTCCACTTCCAACAGGGATCAAGTATCGATCAATCCGTTCTAACCATTTGAGGGTAAAAAGTTGGAGATTCTAGTAGTCCAAAGTTAGAGCATGAAGGGATTTAGGTTTATTTTCTTAAATTCTTGTTAGGTTTGTAGTAAAGGTTTTTCTAAAACCAATTGTAAAATATATTCTTATTTTTATTCGCTAATTTATATCAATTTGTCCTCTATATTTAATTAGTTATCATTTGATTATTATTTTACAATCCATTTTTGCCATTGTTTTACATTCTGAAAAATTACTGATCATCTAATTAGAGGTAACATGTAGGGGCCAAAAAGGGTTTTTTTTTTAAAAAAGGTCAAAAGTAAACTGAGTTCAAAGACACTTTAATACCCATGCATCAAAGGGTTGAATAAGATATAGATATTACTTCACGTTCTTAAGGTAAAATAATAGCAAGAAAGAGAGTAGTGGAGAAATTACAAGAAGGATCAACTTGTAAAAATAATAAAACACCAATTAGGGCTATTAGAGGAAATAAAAATAACTTTATTTTCTTTTCTTAATAATTATATTTTATATTTTGTTAAATTTTTCCCCGATGGCATACAAAAAATGCCACATAATCACATAGGGCGCGCTTGGTTAGGTATGCATGTAATGAAACCGGATAAAGACCGTGAGATGGATATATATCAGCATGCATAGGATAGTGTTACAAGGACAGAAAGGTGTAATAATTTTATCAGCCCTTGTCCAACTTCCTATTTTTCTTTTTTTGACTAAAATGCACCTACTATTCACATAGAAAAGACCAAATATAACCAAATTCTGAGTATTCACAAGAATAAGGATGATGAACAATGCTCACAAGGTTATTTTATGTAAAATATTTTTTTATCTTACCATCTCTTATCCTTTTGACTAAATGCTACCAAACATCATACAAATATTATACAATCCAAATAAAATTATCAACTTTATCCTATCCAACTATATCATATCCCCCTAACCGAACGCAGCCTTAATGGAAAACTGCAAAACAAAGTTTAAAATCAATATAGACATCTTATTGCACCAAGACCAAAGTGGAAGGACCAAAGAGGACTTAACCAAAGCCTTATAAATGAGGTAATGTAATAACCCAAATTATTAAATTAAGGATCTAGATTAAAGAATTAAAAATTATAGATATTTAATTAGAAATTGTAAAGATTTCTAGGACTCAATTTATTTGATAACTTAAAGGACTAAAATCTAAACATCATGAAACTTGGGGGACCAAAACTTAATAAAAAAAAATTATCATCCCCTGCACTTATATATATACACGCAATCGCTCAATTCCCTACCATGAATGCGGAATTGAAGCTCAAGAGGGTTGGAGAGATTAATTAAATTGCGTGTATAGGAAAGGGAAAAAAACAATTCTCCACTAGCTACACATTTCTCAGCCGAATCTCTCCTTCATTCTCTAATTTTGTAGGCTCATTTCTGTCTTTCTATTTTTGCCATTTGTAGAGTAAGTAGGTAAAAAACAAATCAACCCTTTCTCCTTCCTATTGCAACAGACCAGAGGTAAGTATTCCATGTCTCTCCCTTTAAATATTTGTACACACACTGCAATTAGATACCTACACCCTTTATTATTCTTTCTCTCTCTATAAATATATATATATATATATACACATGCTATATTTACACACACAAGCCTTGGCACAACCCATTTTATACAGGCATGGGTGGATTGATTGTCTTTCCCTTTTCTTTGTTTTCCTTTCCCTTTTCTATATAAATGTATATTTGCTGTATATATGTGTGTGTATATATATATATATATACACACACACAATCAGACATCCCTCTATTATATAGAGTGCAGGTAAACTGATTGTTACAGATAGGCCAAATGGTCATTCCATTCCAATTGATTAGCACGGAATTGGAACCTGATCCTTACATTGATATAATATTTTAGACACTCCATGGTAATCTCCCCTCTCACTTCATTTATATTGGAGCCTCCCCTATTCCAATGGGTGAGTTGCCGACTGGGTGACTTCTCTGTTCATCCAAACCTTGAATTTAATGTGCCATGGTTCAAGTCTATTAGCCTCAATCTCCCTTGCTATTCTGTCATGATTTGTTTAGTCGACGCGTGCCTAGCTAAACAGAGCCAGTGAGTGTGTTTGGCCTGACCAGTAACTTTTGCTTTCTTCTATGGTGAAGACATAGAAACCAATAAGGATTAGTCAAAAGGGTTGATCGTCTAGTGATGTCTTCATCCCTTGGATTTTAGAACCTCCCGACAAGGGCTAGTCAAATGAGCTAACTATCTTGTGGCATTTTGGCTATTTGATCCTAGTGCCTTATACTTTAAAAGTTTAGAGGTTCAAATGTTCTAATTCTTTTGAAAATACTTACTAAACTTATTAGAGTGATCAGAATTTGTTTTGATACACGTGTTAACTAGCCTCGAAGAAGGTAGTTTATTATAAAATTTAGTAGAGCTAGTCTCATTAATCCCTTATTGCATCTATCAATGTGTTAAGTATTCAAGTTGAGTAATGGAGTTTATATTCATAATTTAAGATTTAAAAGTCCCACTAGGCCCTTGTTGAAGGGTCAAATGCGTGTCCCTAAAAATCGACAATACTTGTTGAATAGGTTCCCTGGATGGAGTATCCAGCAGCTTTTTGGATTTTGAAATGGTATACAATATAACACTGTAAGTGATAATACTTTTTCTTTACATGTATCTTCTTTAAGTTTGTTATGAGTAAGTACTTATTTAATTGCAAATCTCTACCTGTGTTATATTGTTTACGGCATACTTATAAATATTGCGTTACATGGAAACTAATGTTGTCGCAAATGGCAACCCAAGAAGGAAGTGAATTGGTATTTTTTGCGAAAAGTAAATATAAAAAAAATTACAAGATTGAATTAATGCAATTCACCCAAAGTCAATATAAACAATTATAAATAAAGTAAAAAGAGTAGAGATAGGAGGTGCAAACTCTTTTATAACGGTTCGACTTACTATCCAAGTGTATGTCTGCTCTCTCGAGCTCCAATCGGCCGAGATTTTACTAAATCCCTTACACTTGATAGAGGTAAGAAATTCCAAGTATAAACAAAATCTCTTGCACTTGGCGGAGGGAAAAAATGCTGATTAAAAAGCTTTTGATTCAGTGAGCTTTAAACACCAATACAAATAGTAATGAAGGTGAAGTAGAAATGTAACAATTTCTCTTAAGTAGGATTAGCTACCACTTATGTACAAAAATAATCTCACTTCATAGAGGCATGCTCTATGCACTATTTGATTTAGTAATAAATAATGTAACATAAAGAATTTTTGAGAGAGATTGACTAGACTTTGAGAGCTTGTTCTTGTATCATTCTTCCTTCAATCTATACTCCTTTTATAGGCAAAAATACCAAAGAGACGTTAGTTTTTGTAGAAGATAAAATCATTTGTCAACAGTAACTACATATAGGCTTATTTCAAAAATTTAAATAAAATGATTTCGAACATTCAAAAACTCTTAAAAACTTTTTAAACACTCTTCAATGAGTCTATTTTCAAACACAAAAAGAATCATTGAATTATCCTGAACCGTTTGAGAGAAAAAATTGAATTTTCAACGATATGGCAGATCGTAAAATTGCTTTTGACAAAAGTTGTTGTTCAAGTTCAAAATTGTCTAGAAATTTGAATGTTCTCAAAAATTACAATTATATATTTTTTAAAAGCTTATAGCGTCTACTTTCATTAAAAATTAGAATTGTATAAATTTGTCTTTTATATTTTGAGATATGATAAAAATACTGTGGTATACTCATTTTGTTTGCTGACAGTATGACTCAGCATAATGGCCTATATTGAAAAATTATATCTATCAATTTATAAGTGTGAAACGTGCATATAGTATATAAATTTAAAGCTTAGTATGTCTATTTTACAAATAAATTCAATTAAGAATTTTATTTATATTATAAATTATATTTTACTATTTAAAAGTAATATCATGCAAATTTCAACATTGACTTTTCAGAAGATAATATATGAAATTGATATAAAAAACCGCTTTAATATAGAAGAGTATATGAGATAAATTATACGTTAAAATAAAGGTATTCGAGTATAGTTTTATATAAAATTAACCTTACTATTTTTGAAGGTTTATATAATAAGATATGATCAATTTACTACATATATGTCTAATTTAACAATTTTACTTTGTAACACATGTAGTGTATATATTTCTAAATAATAAACTCAACAATAAAATTTGTTCATATTTTTCATTATATAAATATATATATATATAATAATAATTTTAATTTATTTTGTCATTATCAAAATAAATATGAAATGTTTAGACTAACAATTAAAATTAGGACAAGTATTGAAATTAAACTTGTGTTATGTTAAATGATTACCAAATGTTCATGAATTGAACATTTTGAAATAAAATTTCTAGTCACATGGTATGTGTGAAAATGTGCTACTTACACCTATAGCGGAAAATGATTGATATTATACTCATAGAAGATATTGAGATGCTATTTATACACTAATGTCGAGTGACGAGATAACATTTATACCCATGACAGGTGACGTTTTGATCTATACTTGTATATCCATGGCGGGTGATGATTTGATATATATCAATGGCACTGATGATTTGAGATAGATAACCATGGAAGGTATTGAGATACTATTTATATACCTATATTGGGTGACGAGATGACATTTATATCCATGGCCAGTGACGTTATGATTTATACTTGTATGCCCACAGTGGATGATTGTATATTATGTATATATACCCATGGCAGGTTTTGAGTTGACAAATAAGCTCATGGTGGATAGCAATATGAGAAAAATATCTTTGGTGAGTTATGGTTTGATATATATATATATATATACACGCGCACACACACACACACACACATTCATAGTGGGTGATGGTGGATGCATATAACTGATACAATTTCAACCCATGATGGGTATTGGTAACGAATATGAATTCGCGAAATATAACTTTCATAATACTTGTGAACGTATTTATGGACATGTTGCACTTGTTCAATTTAAATTTTTGAAGAATTGCAAAGTTATATTTGAGTTTATAAAAATTTAATTTTATATAATACTTGTCCCGCATGTTTAGAATAAGTATTATCTCTCACTGAATCATGAAAATTTACCCTTTATTTAATATTTTCAAATTCTAGTGCAGACCCTCAGTTGGATTTTGCAAATCGATTTAAAAAATTATTGGGGAAGCCCAGCAGTGATTTGGGACATATTAAATATTAGATTGATCTAATTATTATTCCTTTTTATCTTAGTTGCTCTTAAACCCATAGATAAGATCCAATTATGCTTAACCATTTTCTATTACAATAAGCAACTGTTGAGACTTTACATCTATTATAACTGCCTGTTAATTACCATTGAAAGAATTTTTGTAGTATTTTATACAAGTTATAAATTTGGGAAATGTTTAGTTTTTAGGATAAATTCTGTCGAGTTTTTTTTTTTAATTTTAACACTTAGAATAATTTTAATAAAGTTAAGGTTGGCTAAGAATGGAAATTCCATTTTTGGCACCGGTCACGGCATGGAAAGTGATTTGTGACAAGTTTCTTTTCTTTTTTTATTTTCATTTATTTATTTATTTTTGGATAGATAAAATATGGCCAATTTCTCTTATGCTTTTTTTTTTTTTTGGTAAGGAAAGAGGACAAAATTCAATACACAACAATCTCACAAAAGAAGGTTGGGCACCAACTTAAATTCTAACCACACAACCCCCCCCCCCCACCCCCCCCAAAAAAAAAAAAAAAAAACAAGAGCAATGTGGGGCAAGGGTATCCCAGGAACCCATGGAGACGAAAGTTTTTTTTTATTTTTATTTTATTTTTTTGATAATAGGAGAGGACAAAGTCTAATGTACTACAATCTCTCAAGAAAAAATTGGATAGTAACTCAAATCATAACACAAACACACACAGGACTTTGTCTTGGTCCCAAACATAACCAAAGACAAACTCAATGTATGCATGGGCCATGGCTCTTAAAAATGGCAAAGAATGGCCCATTCGTTCCTTTTTTTTTTTTTTCGGTTTTCTTGGATGGTGAATAGGCCCAAATATTTAGCAAAATTCTTCTTTTTATCAACATCATTTAAAAATCAGAAACCAACAAAAAATGTAAAATATAAAAAAGATCCTAAGAAAATATTAAAAAAATCATATCACAAACCAGTTCTCACCTAAATCAAAATCTTCACATATATATACAAATACGGTAGTAAATAGGTGGGTGTCTTAATATGAGCGTTCAATTTGAATGGGTTAAACTCAAATCTACTTATCTAATAAATAAGTTGAATTTATTGAGTTAAAATTAGACATAGGTAGAGATAACAACCTATTCTATATATCTATTAAGTTATATATATAATTTGGTCTATTTATATATTCAATCATCAGTACTTAGAATTCTCTCTCTACATTCTCACTTTTAATCTCTTTCACTAAATTTTCCTTTTTCACTCTCTTTTTCTTTCGGTCTAAATTATATTCTTGTTCCTTTTGGGAAGGGGGGGGGGATTTATTTACATTGATGCTTGCATCCTTGTCAAGTTCTATTTGATACTTTAGTTTTTCTCTCTAAAAATTTTCTTTACCTATAACTTTTTTTCTCTCTATTTTCTGATCTCATTTACTGAAATTTTCTCTTTCTAACCGTTTAGACTTTCAATTTATAGTATATGCTCATAAAGTTATTTCTCTACACTCTTCTTTTTTTCTGTATATTTTTTTCTCTGCCCTTACTTTCTTGGTGTATACTAATCCTCGTCGAGTTCTCCTTTCGTCAATGTAATTGTTTCTTTCCATAATTTCTCTTTCCGCTCTCGCTTTCGTAATCTTTCTTATTCTGAATTGCCGTGTTTTTTTGTCCTTTGATTTCCTTCCCTTAGAAGTGATACGAAGCAACCAGGAAATTTCAAGGAAGTATCTACAATTATTTAATTTGTATTTTCTTCCCGTCAATGATCCCTCAGCGACTTGGGTCCTACGAATTTCTGACTAGTACTATGTCTTTATAAAGGATTTTTCTTGACATCCTCCCGTCTCTTTCTCGGAAACTTCCTTTCTTACAATAGCAAAGAAAAACGAACCAAAAAAAAAAAAAGAAAAAGCTCACGTCGGAAAATCTTATAAAATAATCTACTCATGAAATATATATTATATATATATATATATATAAGATTTCTACTTAGTGTTTCATTCCTGCACGCCTCCCTTCTAATTTTAGGTCATAATAAACACATTGTTACTAGAAGGTGATATTTGTTGTTTTTGTATTATTAAAATATTTTAAAATTTTAATGAAGCTATTAATAATTTATTTAAAACAAAAATAAAATAAATAGTGCTAAATACTTGTACGTAAAACGGACTTTAATCATATTATATTGTTCCATATTGTGCTGTACTATAATTTGCATTGCTTTTTATTGGAAAATAGATTAAGATCACTTACGTGGGTTAAGTCAACCTAGCCTAACCTAACATATTTTACTAGATAGGTATAGATAAAATTAGGAATAGTTTTTTAATTTAATAAAGAAAAAAAATTCTCATAATTGTTAAAAATTATAAGATTTCGTATATAAATAAAATAAAACACTTTTGTCATTTTGATGTAATAAACACTTAGAGGATTAGAAACTCTAATTTTATATTTAAATTATGAGAAAATAAGATTGTTTCAATTATAAGTATTTTTAAATTAAGGCATTCAATAAAATAATTCGAAAAATTTTAATTCGAAATATGTATACTTATAAACAATTTAAACATTTATTCTTGACTCTTAATAATTTTGAATATTTTTATACCATGTTATGCTATGCAAAATTGGATATTTGATAAAGATGGATAAGCTAGATAAATTTTTTTTTCTTTTGGGGCGAGCCGCTGCAAACTCGGTTGAACCTGTCTAGTCGAACTAGATTGGATTCACCTGTTCAAGCCAAAATTGGATTAAGTACCAACGGTGAACCAGCCAAACTAGTCTGCTCTCTGTGTCTGTGGGGTTATTGAAAAGCGGGAGTTGAACCGGCCGGTTCATTAGTTTCTCATAACGGAAAATTGCAAATTTGCAATGCAATTGGTTTATTGCGAGTGGATTCTTAAAAGCTGCAAATCTGTAGCTTCGACCATTCCCACAATGAACAGTTGTCCGAACACGATATTTTACATTACACCTAAATTTACGTACGTTAATATTCGTTTATGAGTTCTACTCGACCAATTCATGGTAAATTTCATTTTTGTCCGATATCTATATACATATAAACCTTCATTTACGTATGTATATCCATTATATATATTAATAATAATCAATCGACATCTCAAAAATGTTGACAAGTAGCAGAATATTTAAAATTAAAACAGAGGATTAAATATCCTTCCATTAATCTATGTTCACCCCTTTACCAACCATCGGCAAGCCCTGCCCTGCATTTTCTTCCATCCGTTGCCACATCCGCAATTACCGAAGTTCGCTCAAGGTCTTCCTGGTCTCCCTCATTCTCTTCCCACTTCAACATCCGCCTCCTTGTATACATGATAGCCACATCTTTTCTTAGACATAGCTGTACTTCACGTATAAAGCAACAGTTATTGTAGAACAGTATGGAAAAATCAGAAATGGTCTATACGGCACATCATCCGCAATTAAATGGTATAATATTTGATCATAGGTAATGATAGGATGGTGGGTTGTTCAATAAATAACAAAAGAATATCTAATATTAAATGTAAGAAGTTTGATCATTGGAGGCCATATTGCCCCGTTGCAATAGGTTACTGGAGTGTATTGGTCAAAAGAGTGAGGTAGAGAGAGAAAATTGGGGTTTTGTCCAATGAGATTGAGCTTGCAGTTTGAGGTCTAATCTCCATTTTTAACCCAAGGGAGACGGGGAAAGGGGTTCGTGGGAAAGACTTGGTGGTCGTTGGTGAAGGAGTAATTTGAAGGCGCAAGGAATAGGTTTGGTCGCACGTTTTAATTATCTATTCTATTTGGTCCAAATTTATCGTTTTCTCCCTTCTCCTTCTACAATAATTGACTATTTCCAAGCGTTCGGAACATGCACTGACATGACAGCATTGATCCTCACGTGTTTTTGCTCTACAATGACTGATTTGAGTTCACTTTTTGGATGGAGTTTTATTTTTATATTTTTAATATTTGATTATGAGTTTTTTATATTATTTGGTTTAACAAAAAATATAGAATTAGAAGCAAAACAAACTGAAAAAATCAGCTTTTTTATAATCGGATTTTACTACTTGTTCTAGTCATTTGTAATGATTCGGACCATGGACCTTAAACTTGTTGATCAAAATTATTCAACTGTATTCTTTGAAAATTAATATCAATATAATTTTATACTCACACATTAATATAAAACTAAATATAATAACCTCTCTCATTTAAATATTTGATATTTACGAATATTATATATAATGATCCAATAACTATTAGTATAAAATATTTTAACCCAAATTATTTAATAATAATTTTTAAAATCTTATATATAATACGATTTCATATTCACAAATTAATACGTGGTGTGGTGTGATATCACAATATTTAACATTACTGAGTTTTTCTCCGTACTTTCCTTTCAACAGTGTAATTAGACAACTTATAAAATAAATGATATTAATATTTAAAATATTTATTTATTTCTCTCTCTCTCTCTCTTATTATTTTTATATATAAGTTTTCTTTTTAAAACAGCCAAACGAAAACAACCATTTTGTAAACATGCTAAATATTACGAAAATAAGACATGATAAACAATTTTTCAATTTTTTTCCACAAGTATCTATTTAACCCCAACTTAAATTTAAATTTACTTTTTAAAGGAATTTTTGGTATTAAAGACAACAATTCCCATTTGTTTTGTTTCTCTTACATTTGAAAGCAAAATAACAATGTTTTAAAGCCCAGACCGGATCGGCTAGTTCGACCGGTTCAACCGTAAATTGACCTAATAAACAGTCTAGATGACCCCCTAAAATCAAAAATGGAGTTGAACCAATTAAAATTGGTCAAAACCAGTAAAAAATTAGTAAAATTAGCCGGTACAAAGCCCCCCTCCCCACTTTACCTCTCTCTCCCTACAACCTTCTTTTGCCTAGTGGTTCAAAGTCTTACTTTTCATTTATTTTTGATATTAAAGACAACAATTCCCATTTGTTTTGTTTCTCTTGCATTTGAGAGCAAAATAACAATGTTTTAAAACCCAAACCGAATCGGCTGGTTCGACCGGTTCAACTGTAAATCAACCTAATAAACAATCCAGATGACTCTCTAAAATCAGAAATAGAGTTGAACCAATCAAAATCGGTCAAAACCAATCAAAAATTAGTAAAATTAGCCGTACAAAGCTCCCCTCCCCACTTTACCTCTCTCTCCCTACAATCCCCTTCTGCCCAGCAGTTCAAAGTCTCACTTCTCATTTAAAAATCAAAACCACTCTCCTCTCTTCTCCCTTCTCTCTCTCTCTCTCTCTCTCTCCCTCTCTCTCTCTCTCCCCCTCCCCCTCCCTCCCTCCCAAAATTTCAAATTCAAACCCACCCTGTTGCCCCATTTCCCAAATGCCCCTGCCTCTCTTCTCCAATTATATAAAAAATTAAAAAAAATTATTTTTACTAATTCTTTTACAATATATTTTATTTAATTAAAATATTAAAAATATAAAAAATTAACAGAATATAAAATAAAAAAATTAAATTTTTAGAAAACTTTATTTTTTGAAATTTTTAATTAAAATTATATATATGTATATACGTACTTTTAATTTTAAAATAAACATATACTAATATAAATATATTAATGTTACTATACCATCTATAACCTACAAAATTTAAATAAAAATATACAGATAGACTATACTAAATTTATTTAAATTTTAATTTATTATTTAAATATTTTTATTATTAACTGGTTCGATAGACAATTAAATTAATTAAATTAATTAAATCGTGACTCGACAATCTTACTAATTTAATTACATGTCGATTTTTAAAACATTGCAAAATAGACCGAAATCCTCCTTCCCGGAATTTGGCTCGTTAAGATTGGCTTTTCTCACCCTACCTGCATGTGGTTTGAATTCGCAATCAAAAAAGTGCTTTTCTATATTATTAAAAGCAATTAACTTTATTTTTTGCTTATCGGACTAGATCTGCCACGTCAAAACTAAACAGCTGTAAAAAGTAAAAATTAATTCTTTATAATTTTTATGAATTCAATTGTTTACACTATCATATTTACTATTCCTCCTTATAAACACCCATTTTGCTTGCTTATAATTTGATAAAATTTTCTAGAAACTTTTTGGTCAATTAGAAGAAATAATTTCTAGTCTTCATGTCAAGCAGAGCTTTTATATTATTTTTAAAACTAAGACGTTCTTAAATAGAAAATGAATTAAAAAATATTAAATGGAGGCTATATATCATGCCGGTTAGTTATTTATTTATTTTATTTATTGCTGAAGCATGCCCGTTGCTCCAATTAAGTGAGCATATGCATGTTAAACTGGCATAATTAATTATTTATATTAATATATGTGAATGTCCATCCATGCATCCAAGTCCAATGTGTGAATTTTGAATTTTGAATTTTGATTTTGAAACCTCTCTGGGTTTTTTGTACAAAAGAAAATAAAAAAAAATGGTGTTTCATTGATAATCAATTGGTTTTCAGCAAAATTAAAAGAAAAATAACAAATATTATATTTGACTTAATTATCTATCAATTTTTTTTAAAAAAAAATAATGATTTTTTATTGGATTTTTTTTTTTTTTTGGGTATATGCAGCTCCAATTAGCACGTAACGTTTGTCGGCATTTATGCTTCCCGTTTCTATCTTAGAAGAGATGGAGCACGTTTACTTCCTCCAATAAAATATATATTTAACTAACAATTTTAATATTTATTAAAATAATATTAAATATTAATATTGATTAATTTTAAAATAATTAAAATGTGAAAACAGATGTCCAAAAAAGTAATACTAGGGACAACGTAGCACGGCTTTATTAGTGGGCCAAAAACTAATTAAACACATGGTAAATGACGATGGGCTTCATGGGCCCTCCAAACTGACACCACTTGAATGAGACCAACCTTTTTGCCTTTTGCATTTTTCCCTAAAATATCTTTGAAAGGTTAATGGTGGACCCCACGATTCATCTGGTCAGCCATTAACTCGTCAATGGATCCAAGGCATGCATCACTTGGACCACTTATTTGATATTCTTCTTGCGACTAAATTAGGGAAGGGAGAAAATTACAAAGTGGGCTCTCTCTCTCTCTCTCTCTCTCTCTCTCTCTCTCTCTATATATATATATATATATATGTATATATATAAAAGTTGGGAAGGAGTTGGTAATTAAATGCATAAATTTTGAATAAATACCAAAAATATTTATTATTTAAGTTAAGTATTATTTTAGTAAATGACTAGAATTTAATTTCATGAAATATGAAACTTATAATGCGATCTCTAATGAAATCCGTCACCATTTGACACATATATAAAAGGAAAATGACCGGCTCGGCTAGTTGGTTAAGAAGTTGAACAAATTAAATGTGAAATTATATTTAACTTAAGCCAAAAACTTTCACATTTTTAGTATATATTTATTATGTCCAGTTGTGCCTTTGTCACTCACCCACTACCGCTGCCCATGTCTGGCTACTGCTACTTTGGTTTTGCTTCTGATTCTAATCTGCTTGCCCTTCTCCACTCGGGTGTTTTAGTAGCAGTTGACTGTTGTGATGCAGCAGCCGACAAGTGTTGTAAGTGAAGGACAGCAGTAGTGGGCAGGCAACAGCAAAGGGATAACCAAAGTAACTAAAGATGTATTAAGAATGCAAAAATCTTTAATTAAGAAACTTTTAACTATTGACTTGGACTAGGCACATTTACTATCTAATTTCCTAACAAGCTAACCTAGCCGTCATTTTCCCAGTATAAAATGGCATCGAGTATAAGAATACAAAGGCACTCTCACAAAAATCAGTATAAAGTGATACAATGAAATAAACATTACTAGAAATTGGCTAAAAATTAGTAGATAGCTAGGGTAGCAAAAACACTTTGATTAATGCTTTACCTTTTTGTTCTTATCTTGTTTAGTGTTTATCCATTGCCTAATATTAGGTTGTATCTTTCCTTATTCAAACTCTTCCACCTTTTCTTGACATAGAAGGTAGGAAAATTGACGAAGGAACTTGCCTGAAGTGATAATAAATACTATAGATGCAAGTGTTTTATAGGTATTATTACAACTGTAAATAGATCAAATTTATATCAAATTAGCCAAATTGAATTCGAATAGATTATATTTGAATCCGATCCAAAATATGTTTTAACATACATATGTATGTTAAAATATATTCGAATTTGATGAATATCCAAAATTTGATAAGAAAATTTAATTCGATAAGAAAACAATACTCTTTTACATTTAGATCACTCACTTTACTCCATCAATCATATTGATCACTGAATTTTCTGATTTTTTAAATTTAATACCAATAAATTTGAATTTATTAATATTACAAATATAAGATACTAATCTAATAAAAATATTATTAAAATTTGGATTCAAATCTTTAATGGATCAAATTACTTAATTTCATATCCAATCAACTTATTTTGAATTATAAATATTTGTAATAAAATCTGATCCATCAAATATTTTAATCAAATTTGAATCTTAAATTTAGATTGGATTAGAAATAAAATCCAATCTATTAACAACCCTAAATATCACTAGGCTTTCTTTTTTGCATAACATGGAATATGTAGTACTAATAATAATAATAATAATAATAATAATAAAAAATTGAAGAATCATATTCAGTAATTTAAAAAGCCAAATAACGCGTATAAAACTATTAAGAAAATTGACATTTTTGTTTTCCTTGTACGGGTTTTGGCAACTAATTATGCAAGATTTCTTTTATTTGGAGAGGTTATTATTATATCACCATTAAAGTAAAAAAGGGGGGGGGGGGGGCTAATATTAGACATTACCCTAATCCCAATGGGCCTATACTAAATGAACTTCTAATCCTAATAATCCTACACCAATTCCAATTCACATTATCTCATAGTAAGGTGCTCCACCCATTTTAAATACATCATATATTAAGCTTCTCAGATTCTCTCACTTGTACGATAATATTTTTATTTAAAAAATAATTTTTAGACGGATTAGAGAAAACTTTGATATAGACTCACATGATTCTTTAAAACACCTCAAAAACAATGCCATCCAATAGAACCACTAACGTGGGAAATATGGTATCTGTCATGTCTTCAGGAAACAATAAATCAGTATAATCACACGTTGTAATGCACATACTGATTTTAATTAAGATGTGACGTAGCAAGAAAATAGTAAAGTGATCAAGAAAAAAAAAACTATTTTGATTGTCAATCCGCTAAAATTTCCCTATAACAGTTATGTCTGTGGCACTATTGGAGAAAACCAGAACCAAAATGCTCATAACTCACAATGATGCAAAATTTTTTACATTATCATAGTTTGCTATATTTTTAGTAGCATAAAAATAATACTCAATGCAAGATAACAAGTCTCAAAATTTCATGCATCTTATCACAAAGTATCACAATATTATCACTTTTTCTTTTAGACAAAAGGGGGCAAGGCCAAAAGAAAAGACTACTAATCTACATATCCACAGAGAGTACAAACTTCCAACAAATCAGAAGGGAGAAGATTCTATAATTACCTAGGGGAGAGTCTAGTCATTTGTTCCAAGAACCTAGAACATACTAAGTTTGGCCAAACAACTAGCATACCTATTAGTTTCCTTGGGAACTTGCTTAAGTTTGATAATCCAATATTAATTAATAAGAGTGGTGATTTTGGACAGCACATAAGAACAAGAAAATTCACTTGATCGCCTACCCTCAATCATGTCCACTAGGTTCTTGGCATCCGCCTCCACCAAAATTCTCCTAAAGCCCAAAGTCCACGCCATCATCAAACCCTCCCAAACTTCGTAGGCTTTAGCTAGGCCCGCACTAGCTATGCCAATGAATCTGGAAAAACCTCTAATCCAACCTACATCATGATTTTTGAGGAGCCCTTCACAACCTACCTTGCCATTATTGAGACTAGCTGCACCATCCACATTGAGTTTCACCCAACCCTCGGCAAAGGGCCCAATAGATACTGTCCTTATCCTTTATGCCATTCCTAAGCCTCAATTTTCAAAACCTACAAGCTAGAGTCCACCAATCGATGACCTTCATGGATCCAAAGGCCTCTAAAAACCCTCTTCAAATAAATTTTTGTTATGCCAAGTCCATAAATTCAGATAGTAATGGTCCAGATCTCTGCCCAACCAAGATCCAAGGATGCCCTTGTAGTCAAAAGGTTGGCAATGCACTAATCCCATAAGTCCAACATAAAAAAGGAAGGTTTCATAGGCCATGGGATAAGATTTGCCCAAACTTTGGCCACCACAGGGTAATCCCTTAAGACATGGATGATTGTTTCAAAGGTAGCTCCACAATCACTGCACCTCTTGTCGTAGTTGCTCCAATTAGATTTTCTATCATTGGTGAGTAGTTTGCAATGAATGGCCAACCACAGTAGTAGTCTCATTCTCTTTAGATTTTTGAGCTTCCAAACAATCCCCTAAATATTGGCACTAGAATCCTGACTATCATAGTGAATCATGCTATAGGCACTATGGACACAGAAGGAGCCATCCCTTTCGCCCACCCAAAAGATAGAATCAAACCCCTGGTCTTGGGAAGGGGGGGAATAGCGTGGAGCTTAAGGATTATACTATGGTCAAGCGACTCACTGAAAATACTCCAATTCCAATGGCCATCCATAGCCACCAAGTCAATAACCTTCCATCCCTCCCAAATAAGGTACTATCGATTCTATGGTTAGCCAACCTGTAGTCCGAGCCCACCCAACAATCAAATGAACTACCATCACCCAATTTGCAAAATTTGAACTTTGAGAGAGTCCTTCATCCACTAACAATGTCCTCCATAGCTTGGAGTCTGTGTTTTTGAGTAAAATAGGAAGAAGACAATCATTGCCCCCACCCAACTTACCTTTAAAGACTGCCACGCAGAGGGCTTCACTCTTTAACGTGATAATCCAGCTAAGCTTCATAATACAAGCTTCATTCATGGCCTGGAGGTTTTTAATGCTTAAACCTCCTTGCTCCTTTGCTTACACAAGACATTCCAAGAGATTAAATGTGACTTCCTTGTTTATGCATCATGCCCCCATAGAAAATTCTTTTGATCTTTCTCTAAATCTCCAATGACTGAACATGAAAGTAGATCCACCAATATAGGATAAGAACAAACTTCACCAATGTCGCCCTCCCTACCATGGATAAGAAGTTGTGTTTCCAACTCGCTAACATCTTTTTGACTTTGTCAACAATGTTGCTAAAGGCACCTATCTTGTAATGCCCTAAAGGATAGGTACTTTGAGGTATCTAGCCATATTTCTAGATTCCACAAACCTAGAGGTACTAACAATCCGGTCCCTAGTTTCTTTGTCCACATTCTTTGAGAAAAGGATATTGGATTTTCCTTGACTCCCTTTTTGCCCTAAAACCAAGCAGAAGTCCTTAAGGCACTAAAAGACACACTAAACTTAATCCATCTAGCCTAGCCAAAAGAAGAAGGTCATTGGCAAACATCAGGCGTGAAATCTAAGGGCCTCCCCTCGATGCTCTAATAGGAATCCAACTGCCTTCTCTAACCTTGGCCTAAATGATCTAGGAGAGTTTCTCCATGCATAAGACAAAGATGTAAGGGGACAAACGATCCATTTGTCTAATGTCTCTGCTATGATTGAACTTATCAGTAATCCCTCTATTCCAGAGAATGTTAAAAGAGGCTAACATGATGCACTTATCAGGAGAATCTTGTTTTTTCATCTACTACTGATGGTCTTGAGATGGGTAATATTTGTGTTCCTATCTCCCTCATTAATCCACCTAGCCCTTGACTTTGGTGCCAAAAGATCTCCTCCTCTTTTAAAACTTGAAATAGCTAATAGTTAAAGTTCTTTTCTAATGTGAGTAATGGAGCACAAGATGAACCATCTAATGTTATTATTGGACCAATCACTCATTCAAGAGCAAAACAACTCAAGGAATCTCAAACCTTGTTGGTTTGCATTGAATCAATGGGGTTAGAAACAATAATAGAAGAATATGAGTCACTTGGTTTAAATACTACAAAAAAGGTGCAATTAATGCTATGTATTAATTACTATAATTAATGCTCTTATTGACTAGTTGATGCAATAATTAATGTATTGCATGCTCCTGTTGACAAATTGGTAGTATAATTAAAGTTATGCATTAATTACAGCAATTAATGCTCTTGTTGACTAGTTGATACAACAATTAATATAT
Source organism: Thlaspi arvense (assembly GCA_911865555.2). Taxonomy (NCBI): domain Eukaryota; kingdom Viridiplantae; phylum Streptophyta; class Magnoliopsida; order Brassicales; family Brassicaceae; genus Thlaspi; species Thlaspi arvense. Next base: position 161,859 of record CAJVSB020000734.1, read on the forward strand.
TGCATGCTCTTATTGACAAGTTGGTGCAATTAATACTCTGCATTAATTACAACAACTAAAACTCTTATCCACTAGCTAGTATAACAATTAATACTCCATCAACTACTCCTTGTTATTTTCAAAGTTGTAATAAATGCTTTGTCATACTTAGTTGTCTTTACCCACGTCTAGGCTGTCGTTTTTCTCTATATATATCCCTTTTGAGAACTGAATATACTCAGATTTGGTTAATAAATAAAAGTTACAATTTGCACTTTACTTATTTCTTTCTCATCTAAACTAGCCTTTGTTTAGTGGTGACAACCCTGAATCTTATCACTTATCTTTGATTGTGGTGATTCAAACCTCCATATTTTGCTTGTGGTGAGTGATCTTATCAAGTAAAACTGGTTGTACACTTTTCACCATTTTTTATTCTAGTCCATTTTTGTTTTGATTTCGTATCATTTTCTAACTCTTCCAAAAGGGGGTTTTTCTTGAAAAGGTAGCCACCCTTTGTTGGATTCCACCTAGCACAACAAGAAGGGGCCTTTTTTTAGCTTAAATATTGCCAAAAACTTCCTTATTCCATTTTTTAAGAGAAAGAGCCATTTCCCTAGTATTTGATACAAGATCCCTGTCCCTTTATACAGTTGTTGAAATTCTCATGAAGCATCCAAGCCTACTTGAATTTGAAAGGCCTAGTCAGAAAGTTCATTTGAAAGCTGTGAAGGCAAATCAAGATAAGGTGGTGGTTAGAAAAAAAAATTCTTTGAAGAACTTTCACCAGAGCATCCTTAAATCTAGCCCTCCAGCTTGGATTAGCCAAAGCTCTATCTAGTCTCTCAAAAACCCTCTTCCAACCATCTAATTGAGGGCCCCCCTAGGTGAATCTGTTCCCATAAGCCCCTAAATACATAAGCCTAGCTATATTTATCTGATCCTGAAACAAAATCACTCTTCACCAATTAATCTTCCTCCCTATGTTTTCTCTTTTGCTGACAAAATATCATTGAAATCACCAGCAACTAACCAAACCCCTCTATGCTAGCAACAATGCTATTCAACTTGGCCCATGGCTCTCTTTTCCTCTCCTCATCTGCATTGGCATATACAATAGTGAAAAACAGGAAGGTAGAAAGATTTAACTAGTCTCTTGGGTGGACTCTTAGCTCCACAATGACCATTACTTCAACATTATTTCCCAAAAGAAATAATTTGCAACTCTTTAAAAAGGATTTACTCCTCGCACCCCTTACATTCCAAACTAAAAAAATGTGTGTTCGAAAATTGTTTAACACAAAGAAAGCTAGAGAGTGGATCACCTTGAGTTATTACACAAACATCGCAAATATGTCACTCGCATGCTCGTCTTGTCCCTAGGCATCAATAGCAGAAAGATCACCAATCTGTTCATGCACATGAGTTGTTAGGTTAAGGGGTCCCAAGAGTGGGCCAACGTGAGAAAGGGCATGGGAAGGAGGCTATGCATGGCCCGCTATCTCTATCCAGCCAACAGGCAGGCCCAAGCCCAAGCCCAAGCCCAAACACAGGCACCTCACCACTAGAACCCTTAGGCCTCACGGGTTGTCTCATTGGGTAATCCTTTCCAGCATAAGACCCAAATCCAAAACTTCCCTAGTTTGAAACCACAGCATCTTGTTCACTTGAATTGGGCCACACCCTTGGCTTTTTAAAGCTTTGGTTTGAAACCACAACTCCCTTTCCTTCCCAGTAAAAGCCCTATTGCAAACCTGAAGAAACCCTTATTGACTTTTTCATTTGGAGACTCATTTTTAGCTCTACAGGTCTTGCCTTTCTACCATTGTCAATTGGGACCAGAGCCAACATTGACCCTTAAAATAGTCCCTATGGATTTCTCAAAATGATTCAGCATCCTTGTTTCTTCGTCTGTAGCATTGTCAACCACTTAATAGATAGTGACACAAATTGGAAGCCCCATGCCAATGGTGAGGCCTCCCAGTTTAGCACCCACCACCATTCCTCATTGCCTCTGTCTCCTTCCTTTTCCTTGTTTCTTCTATTTTTCCTTTGCTTCTGAACAACTATCCATGGCCCCTATCATGTAGCCCCTACCTCATACCTTGTTGGTGCATTAATGTTGTTCTAGGGCTTTTACCCTTAAAACTCTTGTAATATCCCAAACCTAGAACAAACCCTAGTGACATTATTCTTTTATTATTTGCATAATTGTACATGCATTGACATTCATGGCATGTTTTGTAAAAATTGTAACTAGTTGAGAGTTAATTCAATTATTTTATTTATGACCTTGAGAGATGATGTTATGGCTTTGAAAGACACCAAGAAATGAGTATATTATGGTGATAAAATCAAATTAGAAAGCAAGGCAAGATTTGCAAGAGAGTTTAGCAATTAAATGCAAAATTGGTGAATTTCATTAAACAAGATTAGAGAAATCAATTAGTGACTTAACTCTAGTTTTAAACCATTTAAGCAAGGGGGCAAGAGTGGCATTAGATAGTTGTTTTGAGGGCAAAATGGTAATTTAGAAAAGCAAAAAGCTCAAGGGGACAAGATTGGAAAAAATCTTTAAGGGACAGGGTATTTTAGTCATTCCTTTAAGGAAGTGGTACGGTTTATCATAAAGGGCAAGTAGGTAATTTCACACATACTTAGTCCTTAAGAAAGATGAAAGGCAAAAAGGTAATTTTACACTTACTTTGCCCTTAAATAAGATGAAAGGCAAAAAGGTAATTTCTTTAAGGAAGTTATTGTAGCCAACTTTGGAGGGGTATAAAAGGGCATTTGTGGCTTATTTTTAAAGTTAATAAGAGAGGAGAAAGAGAGAAGAAAATAGGGAAGAAGGACATGAAGTACAAGAATGGAATTAAAAGTGGAAAAAGGTCGTGAGACCAATTGAGCACTTTAATTGCTTATTGTTGTGGCTTTTGCTATAGCACTTTTGAGGTTTAAGAGATGATTAAATGAAGAACTAAGGGATAGAAATTAATTAGAGAAGTTGGTAAGTGAATGGGGCACAAAGGAAAGAAAATCTTTAGAATTAGGGGTAATATAGTCATTTCACAAGGGGCTCTTGGCCGCCTCACTAAAGCCGACTAAGAGGCTTATAAATAGCCCCAACCAACCAACTCTTGGTCATGCCAACAACGAAGAAGAAAGGGAAATAGAAGGAAGGAAAGAGGGAAGGTAGAAGCCGAAGCTAGGGCTTGAGATTTGGCTTGGAATTTTGGTAAGTTTTCTTAAGAACTTCTTCTATTTTAGTTTAGCCATGCTTCTACTTTTTTTCAGTAGTTCATCATCTGTTTTGAGGGCTAATTTCATGAGAGAAAACAAGGGACTCTAGGGGAAGAAGAGCCGAAACTAAGGTTTAAAGAAAACTTTAACTAGTTAGGGTTTTAAGTAAGTTTTGTGAGGCTTATCCTTGTTTAGGGTTTAGCTATAATTTTCTATAGTTTTGATGATTAAGTTCTGAATTTTAGGAAGGAAAAGGTTCTGAAATTTTAAGAGTGAAGAGAAGGGCAAAAGGAAATTGAAGCCAAGAACAAGGGGAGAGCTTGTGATTTTATTTGATTTATTGTGGCTTTGTGAGATCTTTCCATGGATTATGATTAAGCTACTTGTTCTCTTCAATTTAATCGATTTAAAATCTTGATTTGGAGTTAATTAAGTGCTAAAATTTGGGGAAAAAGCCAAAACTCTCAAGGTGAAGAAAAATTAGATTTTGTTAAGTTTTAGCAAAATTTGTAGAAGGCTTTTGTTTAACTTGAAGAATTGTATATTTTTATGGTTTGATGTTGATATTTGGAGAGGGTTTGATGGCAAAAAATAGGGAGATGTGACTGGAATAAAATGGGAGGTTCAGGGTGGATTAAGGTTAAGAGAATAAGCTTAAAACAAGACTAAGTTGAGTTGGTTAAGTTGAAACAAAATTCGGCAACATGTGGACTTTGGTTGAACACTTTGGAGTGTTTAATAAAGGGTGCTGTAATCTTAGGATAAAAGTGTTATGAACCAAAAATTTATTTAAATTTTTTTGTTTTTATTAATTAATTGGGATTAGGGCTTAGTTGCTTGAATTAAAAGTTTTTAGGGTCAAATTATAAAATTGGAGGGGTTAAATTGCAAAAAATTTAAGTTTGGGGGCTAAATTGAGGAATCTAAGAAGTTTAGGGTTAAATTGAAACTTTCAGGAGTCAAATTGAGGAAATTAAAGATGTCGGGACTCAATTAGAAACTAAAGGGGTGAAATTGAAGGGAATAGAAGTTAGCGGGATTGGATCTAAATCTACATCTGCTGGTTCAGTCCAACAATAGACCGAATAGTAGATCAGCCATACCGTGATGATTATGGTTGATCTTGGGTTTAAAACTGGTTCACCATGTGCGAGACTAGTTATTCTGTGTTTGCCCTCAAGAAATTTTGAATTTAGGTGAGAGATTTGAGGAATTTTGGTATTTGTTTAGTCAACCGAATGCCCAGATGATTGAAGGAAAGTTTTGTGAACTTTTAAGCATTTGGACTACTTTCAATCCAATTAAAGGATGTGGTTCGACTTGTTTGGTCTAGATCGTGGTTTTTGGACTTAAGTCGGTTAAGGTATACAAACAATCTAAGATTTTTTTTTTCTTGAAGATTTGGGGGTTCCGGTCTATTGCAAACTTGGGTGTAGGCTTCGGGTTGGGAGTCGGGTGAGAATGATGAACCTAGATGGGGATCTGGGTCCATAAGGGCTGGACTTGGGTTAGGTCCGAGCCTGGGCTAAACAGGGCCAAGTGGGCTTGGGCTAGAGGTGGCTCAAGCAGGTTGGGCCAGGCCTCGTTAGGCCTAGGCTTGGCCAAGTTTGGGCTAGTGGGCCAATGATCCTAGGTCAAGGGTCGGCCCAAGTGAGTTAGACTAGGTTGAGTCAACTCGGTGAGTTGACTCGACCAAATGGTCAAATAGTGGGTCAACTTGACAAGTTGACCCATTAGAGAAATCAAGAATATGTTATCCTAGGGGATAGGCAGAACAAGGATAGGATTAAATGAGAATTAAATAACTAAGGTAGGGATAGGCCGTCTAAGAGAAATTAGGGTTTTTGTTGACTGAACTGGCCTAATGCTAGTTCAAGGTTTGACCACCCCGATTCGGGTGGCAATTTAACTCGGAATGGGAAGTTGAACCTGTTCTTGGTCTAGCAAAATGAAATCTTTCAGACCAAGTTGATCCGGGGGCTAGGAAAAGGCCGATTCGACCAAAAGTTGAGAGTTTTTGGCTAAACTGGCCTGGTTCTGGGGTTTTAGGCTAGTTCATGGGCCTTTGTGGCTGGTTCAGTCTTGTTTTGAGTGGTTCTTGACCAGTTCGGTCCGATTCCTAGGGTTTTGAGGCTGGTTCAATCTAAATTTGAGGTGTTCGTGGTTGGTTCAAGCTAGTTTAAGACAATTTTAGGCTAGTTAAAGCCGATTTGAGGGTTTTGGAGGCTAGTTCACTAAGATTCAAGGGTATTTAAGTGAATTTAAGTAGTGTTCTTGAGTTGGTGTTATGGTGGTTATAGATGTTTCCCAAAAGGCAACCAAGTAGGGGGGTGAATTGAGTTTTTATCGTAAAAGCTAAGAGTGTAAAAGATTAAATAACAATAATAAAAATATTGAATCAAATAAATTTATACAATTCACCCAATAATAAATATAAAAATAATTTTCAGTAAAGTAAAAACAGTAGGGATAGAAGATGCAAACTCTTTTATAGTGGTTCAACTTGCTACCCAAATCTACATCCACTATTTCAAGCTCCAACTAGTTGAGGTTCTACTAAGTCTCTTGCACTTGATGGAGGTAAGAAATCCCGAGTACAAACAAAATCTTTTGCACTTGGCAGAGGCAAAAATCCAATTACAAAGTCTTTGATTCGGTGAGCTTTAAACACAATATAAATGATAATAAAGATAAAATAGAAATGTAACAATTCTTCTTAAGTAGGATTAGCTACTACTTATATACAAAAATGATCTCACTTCAAAGAGGCACTCTCAAGAATAAAATAATTTTCTCTATACACTCTTTGATCTAGTAATAAATAATATAGCACAAAGAATTTTAGAGAGAGATTGATGAGGTTTTGAGAACTATTATTGTGTACTTCTCCCTTCGATCCATACTCCTTTTATAAGCAAAAATACCAAAGACACGTTGGCATTTGTGGAAGGTAAAATCATTTGTCAATAGTAACTGCACATTGGCTAATTTCAAAAATTCAAATAAAATGGCTCCGAACGTTCAAAAATTCTTAAAAACTTCTTGAATACTCCTCAATACGTCTAGTTTCAAATGTAAAAAGAATCATTAAATTATCCTACGCCGTTTGAGAGAAATGATCAAAAGTTCAATAACATATCAGACTATAAAATTGCTTTTGTCAAAAATTGTTGGCGAAATTCAAAATTGTCTAGAAATTTGAAATTGTCTAGAAATTTGAATTTGTATTCAAAAATAACAAATGATATATTTTGAAAATCTTATAACATCTACTCTCATTCAAAATTGGATTCGTTCAAATTTGAATTTTATATTTTAATATATAATAAAAATACTACATAGTATACAATTTGTATTCAAAATAACAAATAATATATTTTTGAAAATCTTATAACATCTACTCTCATTCAAAATTGGATTCGTTCAAATTTGAATTTTATATTTTAATATATAATAAAAATACTACATAGTATACTCATTTTGTCTGATGACAGTGAAATTCAGCACAATGGCCTATTTTGAAAAAATATATCTATCAATCTATAAGTATAAAACGTGCATATAATATATGCATTTAAAGCTCAGCACGTCTACTTTACAAATAAAATTAATTCATAATTTTATTTATATCATAAGTTATATTTTACTAATTAAAAATTAGTATCGTGCAGATTTCAAAAATAACTTTTTTAGAAAATAATATATGAAATTGATATAATAAACTGCTTTAATATAAATTAGTATATAAAATAAATTATACATCAAAATAAAGATATTTGAGTATAGTTTTATATAAAATTGACATTATTATTTTTTGATTTTTTTATAGTAAGATATAATCAATTTACTACACACATGTCTAATTTGACAGTTTCACAATTTAGCACATATAGTGTATGTAGTTAAATAATAAACTTAATATTATAATTGGTCTATATTGTCCATTATATAAATATATATATATAATAATTTTAATTTGTTTTGTAATTATCAAAATAAATATGAAATCTTGAGGCAACAATCTCCGCATTTTTGGTGATGACAAAACAAATATATAATACAACGTATCTATTAAACACATATCATGTAAATTCTCTCCCTTTTTGATATCATCAAAAAGATAAATTATATAAGCTCCCCCTCAATATATGCAGAAAAATATTTAGAAATTCTCCCCCTTTAAAAATGAATTGATGAGAACTAATATTAACTATGTACTTGAGTCTATAAGACCAAGTTCTCTTTTGATAAAACAAAATATTTCTTCATTAAGAGATTTTGTAAAAGTATCTACTAATTGAAATTCGGTTCCTACAATTCAAGTGTTATATCCCCTTTTTGAACATGATCTCTCAAGAAATGATGTTTAATATCAATATATTTTGTTCTTAAGTGTTGAATAGGATTCTTAGATATGTTGATAGCACTAGTATTGTCACACTTAATAGGAATGTATTCATAATTAAGTCCAAAGTTTAGTAAAGTGTGTTTCATCCATAAAATTTATGCACAACAATTTCTCGCGGCTACATATTCCGCTTCGGCCGTAGATAATGCAACTGAATTTTGTTTCTTACTCACTCAAGAAACTAAAAATTTTTCAAGAAAATGACAAGTCCACTAGTACTTTTTCTATTTAATTTACATCCTCCAAAATCCGTATCCGAATAACTAGTAAGTTCAAAGGAGATTCTTCTAGGATAAAGTAATCCTACATTTATAGTTCCTTTAAGATATTTAAGAATTCTTTTGACGGCATGCAAATGAGATTCTTTTAAATTGCTTGAAATCTAGCACACAAACAAACACTAAATATGATATCAGGACGGCTAGCAGTTAAGTATAATAAATTACCAATCATACCTCTATATAGGTTTTCCATTAATATCTCAATCAAATTTGATTGAGGTACTCATAGGAGTTCTCATGATTTTATAATTGTCCATCCCAAATCTTTTTAATAGCTCTTTAGTGTACTTAGCTTGATTTATCATAATCCCTTCTTTGAGTTGTTTTATTTCAAAACCAAGAAGAAATTCAAATCACCCATCATACTCATTAGAAATATTTGAAAACTTCTTTTTCAAGTCTTTATATTTCTTTCCAAGATTTGCTAATTCATTTTGTAATTCATCACATGCATACAATAACTCATCATAAGATAAATTAGAGGTACTAGAAGTTGAATAAGATGAGCTTACCTCATTATCACTTTCTCTAGTAGCCATGAGACATAAGTTTGCAATGTTGCTTCCACTTGATTCTTCTACCGAGTCACTTTCATCATTAAGATCCCAAGTGGTGGCTTTCATTGCCTCTTTTTCTTTTTTTCTTCTTCTTTAAAAGTGGACAATCCGGTTTTATGTGCCCATGTTTCTTGTATTCATAGCATATAATATCTTTCTTGGAGGAACTTTCTTTTTGATCACCTCTCCTTTGTCTGTTTTCAAATTTCTTCTTTTTAAGTAGCTTAGTGACTTTTTTTGCGAGATATGCAATTTCATTATCACTTTCTACTTCACTATCATTGAAAGCTTGTTGTTGTGTACTTCTCCCTTCAATCCATGCTCCTTTTATAGGCAACAATACCAAAGAGACATTAGCCTTTGTGGAAGACAAAATCATTTGTCAACAGTAACTACACATTGGCTGGTTTCAAAAATTCAAATAAAATGACTCCGAGCGTTCACAAATCTTAAAAACTTCTTGAATACTCCTCAATAAGTCTATTTTCAAATGCAAAAAGAATCATTGAATTATTATGCACCGTTTGAGAGAAATTATCAAAAGTTCAACAACATGTCAGACTGTAAAATTGCTTTTGTCAAAAGTTGTTGGTCAAGTTCACAATTGTTTAGAAATTTGAATTTGTATTCAAAAATAATAAATGATATATTTTTGAAAAACTTATAACGTTTACTTTCATTCAAAATTGGATTCGTGCAAATTTGAATTTTATATTTTAATATATGATAAAAAAAACTGTAGTATACTCATTTTATCTACTGACAGTGAAACTTAGCAGAATGACCCATTTTGAAAACTTATATCTACCAATCTATAAGTGTAAAACGTGCATATAATAAATGTATTTAAAGCTCAACATGTTTACTTTACAAATAAAATTAATTCATAATTTCATTTATATTATAAGTTATATTTTACTAATTAAAATTAATATCGTGCAGATTTCAAAAATGACGTTTTCAAAAAAAATATATGAGATTGATATAATAAATTACTTTAATATAAAATAGTATATAAGATAAATTATACATCAAAATAAAGATATTTGAGTATAGTTTCATATAAAATTGACTTTATTATTTTTTAACTTTTCCATAGTAAGATATAATCAATTTACTACACACATGTCTAATTTGACAGCTTCACAATCTAGCACATATAGTGTATGTAGTTAAACAATAAACTTAATATTATAATTTGTCCATATTATCTATTATATAAATATATATAATAATTTTAATTTATTTTATCATTATCAAAATAATATGAAACCTTGAGGCTATCAATAGATACAGCGGTAGAGGCGCAACTAGATTGTTGAGTTGAGTGAGGGTGACTCAAGACTTCTTTTTTGGCTTGACTTCTATGATGTGAGTGATGATACCCCTTTTATGCATTTATTTTCTTATTGTGTTTTCTGGTATGGATCATGTTATGGTTTATGAACTATATTTTAGTATATGTTTACATCTAGGATATGTGTTATGTGATTTGTCAATAGTTAGTGACCTATGTTGATATGTTGACATCAGTTTTCGAGATATGGATTGTATATGAGTACATACCTATTTTTGACCCATATGTGGGGAGTGTGCTATGTGCTGAGATTGTATGGCTCCAATTGTGAGATGGAGGATGCCTCCTACTGGGAGCGTGATTTGTGATTGTAATGATTCTAATCATGAGACGAAGGATTCCTTTGATTGGGAGATGGTCATCTAATGTGATTGTGATGCCTCCGATCTTGAGATGGGCATGTGATGGGATTTGGGACGTCAAGGGCTAGGCTAGAATACGATGGTCCATAGCATCCAATGATGAATGCCTTAAGCACAGTCACGGACATAATGTGCATTGTCGTAATGAGATTGGGATACCAAGGGCTCAACTAGAGGATGGGGTGTCGTAGCGTCCAATGGTGAGTGTTTTGGGTCCGGTGATGTGATATGATGATTGAATATGGTGATATCATTCCATATATATTTTGATGTACTGTATTTCTCACTATATATATATATGTATATGTATATTTTAGTGTATTGTGATGCATATCCTAACGTGCATAAATTAGGTATCATCTGAACTCATTGAGTTTTGTGACTCACATTTTATTAACTTTCCAGATTAGGTCTTCTGTTTGCACCTCAGTGGGCGTGCCAACGTTAGAGTGTGTTCTCGTTGATTGATTCGATGTATGGGCTTTTTTTGTATCACATTCTTTTGTATTATAGATGTTGCTCCTTATTATTCTAAGATAGGTCCTGACTTGTGTATTTGGAACCGTGTGATTAATTTTATATATTTGATGAAATGAGCATGTTTTGCATGGATGAGTGTTACGAGGCTTACTAGGGTCGGTGGGCCCTAGTGGCAGTCATAAGCCAGGGGTCGGGTTGTGACAGAGTTGGTATCAGAGTTGTTAGTTTTATAAAAGTAAAAAATAGCAAGGTTCTTCAATAGTACTTTTATTTTGAGGGTGAGGCCCCACTTTCATAATGGAAGGATTGTTGAAGGCCTTCTAACTCTTAGAAATCGATGTAAGATGAAATATCATAGGAGATCATAAGATTACAAAATAGGAAAAAAGTTTGGGGTGTCACTATTATTCTTGTTTATCAAGTATGTCCTTTATCTTAGATTATACACACCCATATATAATTATATGCCTTGTTTAATGTTTATCAAATCTATCATTTATTTACAGACACATATGCATATCTTAAGTGTAGGAAGTCTATATATGAATTACAATTCAACCTATTTTATTATAATAGGTAAAGAAAAATCAGCAATTAGTAAGTATCTTCACCTTTACAAAAAATTCCAACATTTATTTGATTCCCCTAGAGAAGGTTTTAGCCAGCGATTGATTAAGGATATCCCAACCTTTTGTCAACTTTCTCTAAAGAAGATCATTACTTGGCATTAATTGAACATTATTTATGTGCATTAAAACAATGAGAGAGACATTGTAATATCCCGATTCGAGGATAAAATTAGAAGAAGTAAAAATTTAAGGGTTTAATTGAAAGAAACAAAAATAGAAAGGGACTCAACTAATTAAATTAAGAATTTGAGGGACCCAAACAAAATAAGTAGAAATTTCTCAGGGATAGAATTGCATACAATCAAGAATTGAGGGACCAAATCAAGAATAATCAACTCAGATTTCCATCTTTGTCAACCTCCAGATCTTGTGCAGCCATTGATACTGATTGCGAGCAATCCAGAAGTAAACTAGCTCTATTATGGGTGTGTGTGTGTGTGTGTATCTTCAAATGCAATTGAGGATATGAAGCGCTAAATCAATTTGGCCTTTCATCATCCTAAATTGCCAACTGAAGTAGATTAAGGTTCCAATACAGTCCAGCTTGTGCAATTGAAAATTTAATTCTATTCTACCATCCTCCAATCAAGTTGTTGCAGTCAACAAAGTGCTTGCAGGTTGCCAACATGTGTTTACACTGCCAAAGTATTACCAAGTAAGTCTACCAAAATTGTGGGTAATTTTTGGGTTTGGGGATGTCAGGTGAAGAAGAAGTTTGATTTGTGAATTGAGTCTATACTAATACTAAATCTGATTTTTAGACCGATTTCTTGCTAAGGATTATTTCTAGGTTTGACATGTCAGGTGAAAATGAAAACCTGATTTGTGAGTCCAGTTTGTATCGATACTGCATCTGATTTTCTAGACCAATTTCTCACTAAGGGTTTGGGGATTTTGAACCAATTTAAGTATATGGACCATGGTTGCAGGCTTTTTAAATCAGATTTGGGCTTTGGATTGGATTGGGCTACAGGATTTGGATCCAAATCCTAGAGCCAAATGTGAACCGAGTATGGGAATGGATTGTGAATTAGGTTTGGGTTTATTAGGACTAGTTCAGTATTTTATTAACCGATTTAATACTTATTAGGACTAGTTCAGTGCTTATTAGGATTGGTTTAATACTTATTAAGACCAATTCAGTACTTATTAAGACCGGTTCAGTGCTTTAATATCTGGTTTAGTGCTTTAGTGGGCCAGTTCAATGCTTTATTAATCGATTCAAGGCTTTAGTGGGCTAGTTCAGTGCTTTATTATCTAATTCAGTACTCATTAGGCCAATTCAGTGCTTTATTAACTGGTTCAAGGTTTTAGTGGGCCGATTTAAGGCTTTAGTAATCGCTTTAGTGCTTTAGTGGGCCGATTCAGGGCTTTAGGAACTGGTTCAATCCTTTAGTGGGCTAGTTCAGTGCTTTATTATCTAATTCAGTACTCATTAGGCCAATTCAGTGCTTTATTAACTGGTTCAAGGTTTTAGTGGGCCGATTTAAGGCTTTAGTAATCGCTTTAGTGCTTTAGTGGGCCGATTCAGGGCTTTAGGAACTGGTTCAATCCTTTAGTGGGCCAATTTAGTTCTTTATTAAATTGGTTCAAGGCTTTATTGGGTCGGTTTAGGAATTTAGTAGCTAATCTAGACTTTATTGAATCGATTTAGGGACTCTGTTGGATCTAACAGTTCTAGTAGACTTGGATGTGGGTTTCAAGCACAAAAACCTAAGTTTTGTACTCAAGTTTTAAGAAGGTTATATAGATCTAATTCACAAACACATTAGGATTCTAAATTGAAATTGCTATCATTTTGTAATTTTAGATTTCTTGGAAGCTTCTTGTTATGTCTATAGCGCCGAAGATCAATTGTTTGATTCTAACCTATACAATGAGTGATAATATATGTTTATGCTTGTTTTAAAATGTTTTTAATTCTTGAAGTGCATTTTTAAATTTCAAATCATTATTACAAAGTGATTTGTGACACTCGGATATAAATAAAGCTTGGCAAAACATGTTTTGGGAAAACCTTCAATGATTAGAGCTTAGACAAATCATGGGACAAACACGTTGGTAACTTCTATTTTCAAATTGTGACATGTGTATATAAATTTTATATATGTAAGATCTCAAGGATGTTTTAATAAATTGTGTCTATATGTATTGAATAAAAAATTTAAATAAGAACACTGAAGCATATAATACTTATTCTTATAAAAGAGACTATTATGAAAATACTGTAGTTAACGATAATAGGTATTAGACTGAGTGTACCTTAAACTGATATTCTTAGTTAACAAAGGCAGTGCTAGACTACCATGTTAAGTCGACATGGTTGGACAAGTTATATGCAATACAGATTGTTATGACAGAATATGTGTGGTTCTGTACAAGAGACTCTATTCATAGTTTTGACATATATTTTAATAGAATAATAGAGTATTTGTTTGTGATATATGTTAGTATAATTAAACATCGAATGAACATAAAAACATGTTTTGAAGTGCTTTCTGCTTATATGTTTTAATATAGGACGTTATTGTACTTATGTTTAAAATAATAAGGATAATTGTGAAAACTCTTGTATTTGAGCTTGTCCTGTTCCTATCTTAGATAAATGTTATTATTACTGAGTCGCAAACTCACCCTCTTAACATTTTTCAAATTTTCAAGCTGAGTCAGATCTTGGTCAATCGAGTTGTTAGACGGGTTGCTCTTGGGTTCAAGTAAATAAGTTTTTGTTAGATTTCTTTTATTTTTAAATTATGTTTTATATTTTAGTTATGCTCCATTACTCACAAGTAGGATCCTTGCTTTTGCCGTGACTTTGAACTTTGAGACCATTTCTGTAAATATTTTGACAATTAGTTTTAATTATATTTTGATTATTGACATATTTTGGATTTCAACATTTTGTTTCTATTAAGTTTACTCGAGTTTGTTAGTCCAAACATAGCGCAGGTTGCAATCATTGAAATTGGATCATGAGAGAGAGAGAGAGAGAGAGAGAGTTGCTTTCTATCTTGAACAAGGTTAGTTCTTACTCAACCAGCTGACCTGACTCTACTCTAACCCACCTGCTCAAACAGGGTTGTGTTATTGATTTTCACTAACTAATTCAAAAATTTTGAACTATAGGTTGGATTGGATTGGGTTATGGATCACTCAAGTATTATAAAATATATCATTGCTTTCAATCCTTCTTACATTTAATTTTCATTTTCAATTTATTGGGAATTTTTAAAAAAAGCTAAAAGAAAATAATAAACAAGTAACACGTCATCTTGCTATTTTTAGAGTAGTCGTAAGTTTGTGATGTTGGATTCTCCGATTATATTAAAAGTAGATGCTTACTTTTTATTTTTATCTGACTTTGTTGCCTTTGATATACCAGCAAATTTATTTTTCCTTGTATTTTTAGTGTTCCTTATGTATCTTTTGATGTATTTCTTTAACATAAACTTTAACTGACATGGGACTATGCAGGTGAATTATAATTTTTAGGATTATGTTAATTGGCGTTGATAAAATTCTCTTAGAAGATCAACGTTTCGGTAAACCATGAGTCTTTATTTGATTAATTTTTTTATTCTTAATTTCATTAAATTAATAAGTTTCATTAAAAAATAATTAACTCATGAGGGAAGCTTAATCCAAAACTTTAAGGTACTAAAACAATGCCCATCCAATCGGGCTTGCACCAAGTGGGAGGGGGAAGGGGTTAAAGCATTTACTCCCTGTATTTTCTCTTAATTTTTCAAACAAATATATATATGTATATATTAAAATTATTTTGATGAGATTAAAAATATTTATTATTTACTACTCACTCTTACTACTAACGCACTTTTAAAAATTCATTTCATAAATATATTTCATCTGAAAATATCTAACCGGCCTAACTACTTAATTAGATAAGATAAGTCAAAACCCACGATCAGCCATCATGTCTACTTACGAATCTCAATCCCAACGGTCAGGCAGCGCACTGTGCCACGTGGTCTGTTTGGATCACAAGAAAGTATACCCGTAATTTCCTTCACTAAAAGCTGGAGCAGGCAAGACCGGTGGGAAAGGCGGGGGTAGCGAACTGACAGCGACATCAGGGTTGTTCATCACTCTCTTTCACAACTAGCGCCACGTGGCTGCTTAGTGTCGCTTGTTTAAAATGTGATATTCTTTCAATTCCAATCCACATTTTCTTTTAAGATTTTACTATTTATCAAGTGCGGCAATGGAAAAGTGTGATGAGAGGGTGCAGCAGATGTTTGCATGAATTATTATTATTATTTTTTTGGTTGAAAAAATAGTAATAATTAAAAATATTAAATTTTAAATATTAAAATATTTATAAATTTCATTCAAAATAATAAAAATTAATAAATTAATATAGCCATGAAAAAATTTATATTAATATATTTAAATTATTTATTCTTTTAAATAATGGTAAATATAGCCATGAAAAAATTTCTTTGACTTACAAATACAATTTTGAAAGTATTAAAATAAAAAATAAATTATTGATAATATATAAAAGTTATTATAATTTTTAATAATTTTCAATAATTTATATAATTAGCTTATATAAGTAAGAAATATTTTTTAAAATCTAATTACGGACATTCTCTTTTTTAATATAATTTTACATTCAATTTAAAAATATAAATTTTCTTATTATTAATTATTAATTTATTTTTTATTTAATTAAAATAAATAACTATATAATAATATCTTTATTAATTTGAATAAAGGTAAACTAGGATTATAATATAAATATTAGAATATATTTGTTTAATAAAATTTTACTTATTTGTAATTATGACATTAGTTATAGGAAGCATAATTTTAAATACTTCTACTTTTGGTTATTTTTAGCTAAAATTTAAAAAAAAAATAGTATGACAAACAATAATTCAAGCAAGCAAAACTACTGAAAAATAATTAGAAGTAAAAAACCATTAAAAAATATCTCATGCAAGCATATGCATACCTAAGTTATTTAGGATGGCTTTATTAATATTTTTTAGGAATTGAAGGATTTTTCCAAATTATTTTATATTTGGTGGGTAATTTTAGAAATATTTTTACCAAAAGTATAATAGGCAGAAATTTGATTTGAGTAAGTTATTTAAGATAATTTCTAAATTTTTTATGGCATAAAATTTCAAAATATCCTTTAGCTTTATCTTAGTTATTTACCAAATCCAACATTCATATGTCTTTATCATATTCTTAAAAACTTTGCTCTAAATGGAAAGACAAACATTCACCAAAACAAAAATTATTTTTATAATTTTATAAAAAAAATAAATATTTAGTAATTTTAAATTTCAAGTTACAATAAACTATTTATGTGCTTTGTTTATAATAAAATATATTTATTTTTTTAGAAATATGATACGAGTAGACATTTCTTGTAAAAACACCCAAATGATCATCACTATAAAAATAATTTATTAATACATTTGATTTTGACTTAAAAGACTTTGTCAATATCAAATACGACAAATATTATAATTAATTTTTACTAAAATAAATTTAAATTTCACATGAAGTCCGCTCCGTTTAACTTATTTAGTTACCTTTATTTAATTGCAATTTTCTATATAAAACTCGTCTCCATATAAAGGTTATAGGAATGTTTAATTATATTTATTTAATTACGAGCTGTTACAATAATTAATAAGATGTGTAAAAGGAGATGAGATGCTATCTTATTTATTTAGTGCATTTTGAGTATGTTTAAAAAATGTTTTATTTGTCTTTTAACATTAAAATAAAAAGCACCATAAAGAAAAAATTGTCAATAAGTTCTTTTTTGTTCTTACATTTGTACACAAATATTTTGATTAATAAATCATCATTTCTAATAATTTATTCTATAAAAAAAGTCAAAAAACCAAACATTTTGATCAATACACCCTAATTTATTAAGGCAAGACAATGTCATCTCGTTGAAGGTGCCAAAATAAACATCAAATAGAGAGAGAAGCTAAAAAGAAGCATTCCCACGGGTACATTGTGTGGTTAACCCAATGTCACAACCTATTCACGGTGTCATGATCAGTGTTAGAAATGAAATATATATTCCTAACCAGTTTTAAATTATCAAAATATTTAAAATGTTAAATTTTTAAAAAAAATTTGCAGAGTTTCTCAAAAAAATATGACATTTTCCAACATGTATAAAATAGTAGAGTTTTCTCAATAGCAACCCATAGGCACTTATTAAAGATATAAAGTCTCAATATCTATTTATTACAATAAAAAATTATTAAGTATAACTAAATCCTATCCATGATTTTAAGAGCAACTAAAATAAAAAAAAATAGAAATTATTGATCTAAATTAACTATATCTCAAATTAGAGCTGGGCTCACCAACGATGCTTGTAAATCAAATTGTAAAATCCAATTGATCTGCACTAGAATTGGAAAATGTTGAAAAAAATTGGTGAGTTTTCACGACTCAGTGAGGAATAATACTTATTCTAAATATAAGAGACAAGCATTGCATAAAATAGATTTTATAAAACTTAAATATAACCTTGCAGTCCACAAGTATGTTCACAAGTAATATAGAAATTATATCTCACATATCCATGTTCATCACCTAATACCTACCATGGATTTAGATCATATCATTATATGCATCAACCATCACCCATGTTGAATTATTAATTACTATCTTATCTAAAAGTTTAAGCTTGTATAGAAAGGAGTAACTTGATTTTATATTACTCAATACACCTCTTCATGTATGGTCACCCAACACGTGAAAACTTTAAATTTGCATCTGATGAGACTTGAACACAAGACTTCTGCCTATTCTGATACTATGTTGAATTGTTAACTTCCATATCATCCAAAAGCTTAAACTTGTAAATAAAGGAGTAACTTGATTATATATTACTTAACAGTCCACTATGGGTGTATATATCAAACCATAACTCACCAAGGGTATCTTTATCACATCATTGCCCTCCATGGACATATATGTCAACTTATCACTTGACATATACATAAATCATATCGTCACCTGCCATGGATATAAATGTCATCTCATCACCCAACATGAGTATATATAAAGCATTTCAACACTCTCCATAGTTATAATATCAATTATTACTTGCCATAGATGTAAATAGTATATTCTTACACACAAACCATGTGAACAGTAACTTTAGTTGAAAATTTTCAATTCATGAGCATTTGGTAATCATTTGACATAACATAGGTATAATTTCAATACTTGTCTCATTTTTAATTTTCACGTAATCAAAAACATGCTATTGCATTATGAAATATTTACAGTAACAACCCGAGTACTACTAGCCTTAACAACTTGTTGAGCCTGAACCACTAGCCCAAAATACTTAAGTTCAAATTGTTCAGTAGTAGTCTCTAGTCTCTTATAAGCCTAGGATCTCTCTAGTATTTTGTCGATGTGAGATTCGTCTAAGGGTGACACACACACACACTCCTCCTTGGGATGTCATAGACACCCCCTTTCTTTAGAACTTTGCGAGGACTCTCTCTTTGGGGTGTCACATACACCCCCCCTTTGGGACTCAGCATCCTCGCTGAGGTTTGCCCCACTAACATTCAAGGTCGCATGCGGAATGGCTCTGATACCATTTATAAAAACCCGAGTACTACTGGCCCTAGTAACTTGTTAAGCCTGAACCACTGGCCTAAAATACTTAAGTTCAAGTTGTTCAGTAGTAGTCTCTAGTCTCTTATAAATCCAATATCTCTCCCGTGTTTTGTCAATGTAAGATTCACCTAAGGGCGACACACACACTGTAACATCCCAACCCAAAACCTCATTACGTGTTTTATATTTTATTTTGTATAAGTATAATTAGTGAAATTATTAACAGCTTAAATTTAGTGTAAAAAAATAATAATGAAAATAATAATAAAAGAATATAAAATAATAATAATAAATAATAGTAATAAAAAAAGAAAAAAAAAAGAAAGAAAAGAGAGAGAGTTATAATTAGGTGGGGTTGTATGATCCCCCACTTGTCCATTAGAGAGTACTTTGGTGGAAGAAAAGGAGAGAATAAAGAAAGAAAAGAAAAGAAAAAAGAAAAGAAGAAAAAGAAAGAAATAGAAGAGAGAGATATGAAAGGAAGAGGTTAGAGAAGGAAAAAGAGGGGGAGAGAGGAGAGAGAGAGAGAGAGAGAAGTTAAACCGAGAGAGAGGAGAATGGGAACTGAGAGAGAAGAGGACGAAAGACGGCAACCAAGTTCAGTCAACTGATTTCTGTATGATTTTTCGGTGAGTTCTTAAAGAAATTTTTATTATTCTCAATTTAGTTATATTTTAGATCATTTTAATCGTTTAGATTTTTGGTTTAAATACTGTTTTCAGATATTAGGGAATAAATTCTACCAGTTTAGATTAATTTTTCATTTAATTAATTCACATTAATTTTATTGAGAAAGTAACTTAGTTAGTTTAGTAAAAATAAGGCTAAGTTGACATTAAAATTTGACAACACCCCAATCTAGAAGTCCACCAACCCACTTACGGATTATTTTTCGTAAAAAAATAATAATAACTCTTTTTGTGAACGTGAACATACCCTAATATATCTAACTTGGCAATTAGTACATAATAATATATTGAGAATTTTCAGAGTACGTGTGTAGTAGAAATTTTGACCCCAAATAAAAAAGGATAGAAAACAGTTTAATTAGGAATACATCTCATGTAAGTACTAGTATATTCATGCATTCATACACAGTTTTGACATATTATTGATAGCGTATGTGATTACACCTTAGGAGAAATATATCAGCTGGTTAGTGAGGCCAACAAAACTGAGTCTGGGCATACACAATATCAACAAAGGTGAGTGATCTTTTTCCTAAATTCAGTATTTTTCTAAAATAACAAAATTAATATTTTCTTACAAATAAATGTTTTATTTTTAAAACCAAAAGTTTTACTTTTGAAATGTTTTTATTTATTTATATGTTATGATTATTTTGTTAAATGAAATGGAAACAAGGATCTCATTTTTATGCTGTATGTTATGTATATAAATTGTTGCAATTTACCTGAATAATTCGCTGGATAGTCACGTTAGTGTGGCAGTACTACATGATTTATTTGCCCGGTGGGGCCTTACGACACCAACAAGCTATGTGTGTTCGTTCAGGGGGGTGGTGTCCTATGGAACGAGTCTCATGACCAATAGCACCCAATAGATTTTTATTATGTTATGGTTATATCTACGTGCACGTCAGACCTTATGTTTATTTATGAAACCGTTATATATTTACTTTCATCCTTAGCTCATTTACAACATTTTTGCTATAGTTGGATCTGCTGGCTTAACGGGTGAATTAGCCTTATTTTTAAATTATGATTAGTGATTGATAACTCACGATATGATATTCTATATCAGTTATGTCAGTTTTATGAACTACTTTTATTTACAGTATTATAGTACATATTCTTGTTTACTGGTTTTAATTAGAAAATCATTCACTGGGACGCAAGTCTCACCACTTATTTATTTTTTTCAGGTTTCAATAGTAGAGACTTATAGGTGCATCACGTGCATCTAGCACAGTAGCATTTCGAGTCTAAAGAAGTTGGGCCCCAGTTATGTTAATAGTAATTGGTTTGGGTTATTGCATGGGTAGTGAAAGTTGTTTAGTTGTATTATATGTAAATTTTATTTTGGGGAGAGAAATTACATAAAGTAATTATGTTTTTAATTATGATAATGACTTAATTCTCCAGTTATGTTATGTTATTCAGTTTTTGAATGTGAGTTATACAATTGACTCAGTAGGTACGATAGTCAAATAAGGTTTGGCTTTTTTCAGTGAATTCCGGGTATCGGAGGTTGCTAAACCTTATTCTATTGTCACGTCACGCACGAGTTACGTTGTGGGGTGTGACAATCAGTGGTATCAAAGCAGTGTTAAGATCTTTAGAGAGTCAGTGTTAATAAGTTTGATAGGAAAAGTTAGTCACATTAAGAGCACGTGTATTACGTCATTAATGAGTATTGTTTGACATGTTAGGTTGTATCAGGAATTTGTATCAATCAGGGTATACACTAGTATGAATTCAGAAAGTGCTTGTACTGGCCAGAGTAGGGCCAATAGAAACAGAGTGAGCCGACCTCTTAGGGAGACATCTAGCATTTCGTTCCTGCCCCAACAGCAGTAGGTGCATCACACCCACATGATTCATTGAAGAGAGTGCATATGACTATTGATAAGAATTTCAGACATTAGAGTTATAAATTGAAAATTAATAAAGATTTTGGAAAGTCATACATAGTACACCAATTGAAATAAAAACAAATTACTAAGAGACAAAGTTTTGCATAGGTAGTAAATTTGAGTTTAGACTAAAAATCAATTATTTAAGGGAATTAAAAAGACATGTGTTATATTTTGGCTTTAGGTATCATAATTGATCTCCAAAGTATAAAATTTTAGAATATATATTGGCAACAAATAGTATATTATCAAGGTTCGTTAGAAAATCAGGTTAGATCAAGGTATGTGAAAGACTTGGATAATCTTAGTAAATAACTAAAAATAAGAATAGTATGATTCTCTATATATATGATAAAATAATAATAAAATATTTTAAATAGTCTTTAAGGACATGTGTTATAAAAACATATATTTTAGTTTTGAGAATTTTAAGAGCATTTGAATTTTTAGACGTGGTTAATAGTGATTTAAAGGTTATTTTAGGAAAATTTTAGAATGATTGAAATTTATTTGGATGAACTGGTTGAGATAGATATGAGATAAATATATTGAAGTTATTTAAATAAATTGGTGGTTTAAAATTTATTTTTGGGTAATCATTAGAATAAGAAGAAATTGTTTTTTACGGAGAGATTGTCTGATTTAAATTCTAGATAAAGATTGGGAGCTTTCTAGAAAAAAAAATTTGCTTGATGGTTAAATTATTCGATTAGAAGATCAGATTATTAGTATCACTCTTCGACTTAAATTTGGAATAAGAAGTATTGGAAGTTATAAAATTAAATTGGCTAATGGTTATATATTAATGATATTTTATGATGATTTTAGAAATTTCACGATGAAACTTAAGGGTATGATTGTTTCCAAACGAAATGGCAATAAGAAATGAGATGTTTGTTAGAAATTATGAATTCTCATCTTCTTAAGGACAAAAAAAAATTGAAATAATAAAGAATGTTGAATATAATTTATAGACGTATATCTTATATGATCCTGGGAATAAGTTTAAAGTTGGGAGAATTCGAAAAGGGTATAATTATTTAAGAGATGACTATTAATGATATAAAAGTTAAATTAGAAAATTTAAATCATTGAAGATAAGCCAGAATGTAGATTGAAAATTTTGAAAAATTCTAATAATAATTACAGAATGCGTTGAATTAAGGTTAAAAGGAATTTAAAGAAACGCTTTGAAATTTTTTTGAGACAAAACTTTGTGTAGTAGGCTAAACATTTGACTGAAGGTTTTAATTAAATTTAAATGCAGAGGTTCCATTTGACAATCGAGAACAATGTAAGTGAGAGGACTTAACAGGTTTGGAGCAATAAAAGGAAATTTTGAGAATAAGTAAATTGGTCATCTGGAGACATAAATGAATTAGTGATTTAAATTTAGTTTTGGAAGATTTTTAAAATAATTAAAAGAGGGTATGAGTAAATTAGTTAGAACTCTGAAAGCTTATAAATAGAGGGAGTATTAGTTG
This sequence comes from Thlaspi arvense, assembly GCA_911865555.2. NCBI lineage: Eukaryota > Viridiplantae > Streptophyta > Magnoliopsida > Brassicales > Brassicaceae > Thlaspi > Thlaspi arvense. Next base: position 184,876 of record CAJVSB020000734.1, read on the forward strand.
ATCCCAAAAGATTGAGACTATTATACAGTGAGAATCTTCTACTAATGCTACTGAGATAAGGAGCTTCTTAGGATTGGCAGGGTACTATAGAAGATTTGCATAAAATTTTTTCATTTTGGCTTCTTTTCTGACTAAGTTATTACGAAAAAAATATTAAGTTTAAATGGATTCATGAGAGTCAACAAAGTTTTGAAGAATTAAAATAGACACTAACCACTATGCCAGTATTGACACTCCCAATTAGTGGAAGGGAGTATGTGATTTATACTGATATCTCATAGAAGGTTTAGACTGTGTACTTATGCAAGAGGACAAAATTATTATTTATACTTCTAAACAGTTTAGACCTTATGAATTAAACTATTCTACACATGATTTAGAGCTAGCTGCTATAGTGTTTGCTTTGAAAATATGGACGCATTACTTGTATGGGGAGAAATGTCAAATCTACACAAATTATAAGAGTTTGAAGTACATTTTGACTCAGAAGGAATTGAATTTAAAGTAGAGATGGTGGATTGAACTTGTTAAAAACTATGATTGCACCATCAAATACCACCAAGAAAAGTAAATGTGGTTGCAGATGCATTTAGTAGAAAGTTTTTAAGTGGTATTTTATTATGTAACAAAACAATGTAACTACCCTTATTAGTGAAGTTGAGATATTTGAATGCAAGATTATTAGTTGACAGTTGTAGAGTCTCACTAGCAAATTTTTGAATTAGGCCTACTTTACTAGAACAAATAAAATGATTGAAATCACAGTACCATCAGTTAAAGAAGATTTAGAAGAAATGGGGAATAGAAAGCAAGAATATTTCAGAATAAGAGAGGATGATGCGTTATTATTCAATAATGGGATGTGCATACCAAAAGTTAGAGAATATAGGAATCAATTTTAGAAAAGGCGCATAGTTCAGCCTATGCCATACACCTAGGGAGTACTAAGATGTACTAGAATTTGAAACAGAATTATTGATGGAGTGGTATGAAAAAGGAAGTAGCTGATTATGTATCCAAAAGCTTAATATGTCAACAAATCAAGGATGAGCATCAAGAACCTATTGGAAGATTACAACCACTACCGATCCCTTAATGGAAATGGGAACATCTGACCATGAATTTTATTATGGAATTACTGACCACTAGAAAAGGAAACGATGCTATTTGGGTTATAGTGGATCGATTGAATAAGTCTACTCATTTTATCTCTATCAATAATTCTTTCTCTTTAGACGAGTTAGCCGAACTGTACGTGAATAAAATTATTAGCAGACATAGAGTACCGATATCCGTTGTGTTAGATACAAACCCCAGATTTACCCTCAATTTTGGCCAAGTATATAGGAATCTTTGGGGACTAAGCTTAAGTTTAGTACGGCCTTTCATTATCAAACTAATAGATAATCAGAACGAACCATTTAAACTCTAGAAGATATACTTCATAGTTGTATACTAGAATTTTCAGGTAGTTGAGACGTACATTTGCCTTTGATAGAGTTTATTTATAATAATAGTTTTCAGTTTAGCATTGGTATGACTTTATATGAGACACTATATGGTAGAAAGTGAAGAACTTCGAGTTGTTGCGATGAAGAAGGAGAAAGAAAAGTATTAGGGCCTGAAATTGTACAAACCACTATAGGTCATATTTAATTAACAAGAGACCAATTGAAGATGACCCATGACAAATAGAAAAGTTATTTTAATCCAAAATATAGGAATATTAACTTTGAGATTGGAGATAAGGTGTTTTTAAAAGTACCCCCATAGAAGTGTATATTAAGGTTTGGCAAGAAAGTAAAATTGTCCCCAAGTTATATTAAACATTATAAGGTGATAGAAAGAATTTGGCTAATTGCTTACAGATTGACATTACCACCAAAATTGTCAAACATCCATAACAATTTTTCATGTTTCCCTTAGAAAGTATATATCATATCCTTTTCACGTTCTACAATCCCAACTAGTAGATCTTAAAGAAGATTTATCTTATGAGGAACATCCTGTATAGATCTTGACTCGAAAAGTAAAATAGTTACGGTCTAAAGAAGTTCTACTAGTAAAAGTCTTATGAAGAAATCAAAATTAAGAAGAGATGACTTCGGAACAGAAGGAAGATATAAGAAAAAAAATTAAAATCAAAATCAAAATATCCCTATCTGTTTCCTTCATAAGTATAACTAAATTTCGGAGACGAAATTCTTTAAGGGGGTAGATTGTAACATCCCAACCCAAAACCCTCATTATGTGTTTTATATTTTATTTTGTATAAGTATAATTAGTGAGATTATTAACAGCTTAAATTTAGTGTAAAAAAATTTAATGAAAATAATAATAATAATAAAAGAATATAAAATAATAATAAATAATAGTAACAAAAGAAAAAAAAAAAGAAAAAGAGAGAGAGAGTTATAATTAGGTGGAGTTGTATGTTCCCCCACTTGTCTATGGGAGAGTACTTTGGCAGAAGAAAAGGAAAGAATAAAGAAAGAAAAGGAAAAAGAAAAGAAGAAAAGAAAGAAATAGAAAAGAGATATGAAAAGAAGAGGTAGAGAAGGAAAAAGGGGAGAGAGAGAGAGAGAGAGAGAGAGAGAGAGAAGTTAAACCGAGAGAGAGGAGAATGGGAACCAAGAGAGAAGAGGACGGAAGACGGCAACCAAGTTCAGTTGACGAATATCCGTATGATTTTCGGGTGGGTTCTTAAAGGAAATTTTTATTATTCTCAATTTAGTTATATTTTAGATCCTTTTAATCGGTTTAGATTTTTGGTTTAAATATTATTTTCATGATATTAGGGAATAAATTCTTCTAATTTAGATTAATCTTTTTATTTAATTAATTCACATTAATTTTACTAAGAAAGTAACTTAATTAGTTTAGTAAAAATTAGGCTAAGTTGACATTAGAATTTGACAAAACCCTAATCTAGAAATCCACCGACCCACTTACGGATTATTTTTTATAAAAAATTAACTATAACTCATTTTGTGAACGTGAGCATACCCTAATATACCTAGCTTGACAATGAGTATATAATAATATTTTAAAAATTTTCAGAGTACGTGTGTAGTAGAAATTTTGACCCCAAATAAAAAGGATAGAAAACAGCTTAATTAGAAATACATCTTATATATGCACTAGTATATTCATGCATTCATACACAATTTTTACATGTTATTGATAGCGTATGTGGTTACACCTTAGGAGAAATATATCGGCTGGTCAGTGAGACCAACAAAACTGAGTCTGGGCATACACAATATCGACAAAGGTGAGTGGTCTTTTTCCTAAATTCATTATTTTTCTAAAATAACAAAATTAATATTTTCTTACAAATAAATGTTTTATTTTTTAAAACCAAAAGTTTTACTTTTGAAATGTTTTTATTTATTTATATATTGTGATTATTTTGTTACATGAAATGGAACACATCGATCTCATTTTTACGATGTATGTTATGTATATAAATTGTTGCAATTCACCTGAATAATTCACTGGGTAGCCACGTTAGTGTGGCAGTATTATATGATTTATTTGCTCGGTGGAGCCTTATGACACCAACAAGCTCTGTGTATTCGTCCATGGAGTGGTGTCCTATGGAATGAGTCTCATGACTAGTAGCACCCAGTGGATTTTTATTATTTATGGTTATGTATACGTGCACGTCAGACCTTATGTTTATTTATAGAGCCGTTATGTTTTTATTTCCATCATTAGCTCATTTATGACATTTTTGCTATGGTTGGATCTACAGGCTCAACGAGTGAATTAACCTTATTTTTAGATTATGATCAGTGATTGATAACTCACGATATGATATTCTATATCAGTTATATCAGTTTTACAAACTACTTTTATTTACAGTATTATGCCTCATATATTTGTTTCAGTAGTTTTAATTAGAAGACTATTCACTGGGACGCAAGTCTTACTACTTATTTATATTTTTTAGATTTGAATAGTAGAGACTTATAAGTGCATCACGTGCATCTAGCACAGCAGCATTTCGAGTCTAGAGAGGTTGGGCCCCAATTATGTTAATAGTAATTGGTTTTGGTTGTTGCTTAGGGAGTAAAAGTTGAATAATTGTATTATATGTAGATTTTATTTTGGAAAAGAGAAGTTATATAAAGTAATTATGTTTTTAGTTATGATAATGACTTAATTCTCCAGTTATGTTATATTATTCAGTTTTTGAATGTAAGTTATACAACTGACTCAGCAAGTACGATAGTTGAATAAGGTTTGGCTTTCTCCGGTGAATCCCAAGCATCGGAGGTTGCTAAACCCTATTCTACTGTTACGTCTCGCTCAAGTTACGGGGTGGGGTGTGACACACACACACCCTCTTTGGGATGTCACATACACCCCTCTCTTTGGAACTCAGCGAGGACTCTCTCTTTGAAGTGTCACATTTACATAGCCCGCTGTAAGCATTATAGAACAATTAAAGATTTGGAATTAAATAAGCAATTATTTATGATAAATTTTTAAAAAATACACATAAAGAACAAATATTATCACTCACCATAAAATTTCGTAGGTGCTTATGAAAAAAATAAGATATACCTCCTTGAACTCCACAAAATTTCTAGACAATCAATCCAGGGAACTTATACAACTAGTATCGATTTTAGGGACACACAACAACTCTTCAACAAAATTCCTAGTGGAGATTTCCAATTCTGAATCCCAATTTAGTTTATTATTATCTTATCCTCTATGTTACTTTAATTTTGGAGTCAATTTCTACGATTTATTTTCTCGTATGCCAAATAATTTCCAATGATACTTTGGCATGTTCAAGCCAAAACATGTCCAATAATCATTATGGAAGTTCAAGGTTAACAAGAACCAATGCCCACAGCTCAAGCACTCCACATAAAACAAAGTGAAACTCGAGCCCACATAGTTCATTAAATAAACTAGGGAAACAACCATTCTAGTCTACATTCCCTTGATACATTGCTTGAAATCATAAAATGGTTTTGGGTTCTCAAATAGATTATCTGTTATCAACAATTTTTGGCAACAACTTATTATCCGTCCAAAGGTTGAACATACCCATATGAACGGATAAACAAACATGCCCTCAAATGGGAGAAGCTATTATTACAGTAATCAATATAGTAAACTCCCTCTCTTGGTTAATTGGTTTCAATAGGATAGTTTAATATCATAATAATCTTTTTCTTTCCTGGCTAATATGTTCACTTGAGAAGGTCTACTATCAATTCCATTAATATACTAAACCCTCTCTCTTGGCTAGTTGACTCAATTGGAAAGATCTATTGTCATTTCAATGGATCCAGTAAACCTTTCTCGTAACCCAATTGACAGACCCACAAGAGGTTGCCAAGTCCTATTGCAAAAGGATTAATCTTTCGACACTACTCCTGTACTACAAAAACATAGCCAACTAGTGCTCAGCTATAGAGCAGAGACCCAGGCAACATTTGGAAAAATATATCCACTATTGTTTATTTCAACCTTACATAACATCAATTAGAAGGACCTAACCCCTAGCAGCTTCCTATTGCTGTGGACAAGGGAGAACAACTCAAGCCCCTTGGTGGGTTCCAGCTGTTATGAACAGGGGGTAGAGCCGAAGGCCTCCAACTAGCACACAAAGGAAGTAGTGTCGAACTCACTCACTCACTAATTGAGAATAGAATTATGGAGTAGAGAAATTAGAAGGAAGAAGAGAGAAATAAGGGCTTACCAGCAGTTGCCTTGAGAGGTAGGAGGAGAATTTTACTCACAGCAATATAGAGGATTTAGTTCGTCTGCAATTTAGTTCAATTCCAATTGGATTTTGCCAAAAAAATTATTTATTAACATATAAATCATTTGAAATTTTTTAAATAATCTATTTTCCAATATATTTAAACTACTAAACATTGGAAAATAGCTTTTTCCTTTTGTAGGTATATAAATTAGCTACTTTAATTTATTGACTAGTGGATTGAATGCATGACTCTTAAAGGCAATAAATAAAGAATAATTAAAAGATACATTTCACAAAAAATATTTCAATTGTGACCCATGTGAGTAAATAAATATTCAATAATTTTGGATACAAATAAATGCTTTTAATAGCTAAATATGTGAAATTAAATTAAATTTTCCTAATTACTCAAATACAAAAGGATTAGGATAATATGAAATTTTATTTTAAATAATGGATATAAGACATTTCTCAACTATCGCACATATTTAAAAATATTAATATTGAAAAATTATTATTTTTAAAAATATTAAATTTATTTTTAAAGTAATGGAGTATCATAAAAAAAAATTTATTATTCTATATTGGAAAAAAATTGAAAATTCAAGTGCACTAGGAAACCAAAGATCCCCTTAAGTTTGGTTTAGGTGGATATAAATATCTAAAAAAATAGAAAAGAATTTATCATAAATATTAAAGTATTTTTTTAAATTATATTTTTTAATTTATTTTGAATACCTGATGTATTAAGCCAACTAATATCGTTTGACATGAAGTTATTATTTTTTGTAATGATTTTCTCCTTAGAAATAAAAATGAGAGAAATTTAATTAGTATTCTTTTAGATTTATGAATTTATCTTTTTATGGTTTACAATTCACAGTTCATTTCATTCTGCTCCTGGTTCATGGTTCACGGTTCATTCCCAATCCAGCCCATGGTTCATTCCCTAGTTCTGATTTACGATTCATTCCCATTTTCGGTTCACGATTCACAATTCATTCCCTATTCGTTTCCAGTTGGGGTTCACCAGTTCCTTTACGGTTTTGGTTCCGATTCAAGTTCAAATAAACTTGAATTATAATCGGACCGCGAACCTTCACGGTTTAAAATCAGACCAAACTAGATATTTCCGGCCTAGTCTAGTCTAGTCCAATTTTTTCGGGTCCGGTCCAGGTTGGTTCACAGTCCGAATTGGAACTATGAACAAGGCTAGCCCCCCCCCTCTCTCTTGTGTCTACCCCTTCTCAAAATTATATACTAGTGTATGTAGGACTACAAATGGAGCAAATTTTAATCTGAATTCGATTTGATTATTTAGAATTTTTAATCGATAAAAAATTCAATATATATGATTCGATTATAAAAACCCTTAATTTGAAATAAACTGAAATAATATAAATTTTGCTTGATTCGATCTATTAAATGTTCAAATTTAAATATATATATATATATATTAATATATATATAGTATACATAAAATATGTATGATATATAATATGACATAAATAATATAAATAATTGGATTAATAAATTATTTTATTCCTAAAAATAGAAAATAGAAACATATTTTTATTTTTTTATAAAAATATAAAATAGAAAATATATATAGTGATGGATTGAATATAATTGTTATATATCACTAGTAAGCCAATTTTGCATATTTGGTAGATCAAATATGATTATATTGTACTTTTAAATTTAAAAAAAAAAGGTTAAATGATACTAGTGTGAGTTTAAAATATTTATAACAAACCTTATACAATCAATTTCATCAAATCAATGGATGAAATTAATTAATATTTTGAAAAAATAAGTGTAAATTAATATAGTAAAATGTAGTTTTAATTAATCTCATCAATTGAATTTAACTAAATTGATGTTACAATTATATTGGTATCAATTGATCCCTTCTCATTTAATATTTCAAATTTAATTTTTTATTTTGGATATCAGATTTTATTCGAATTCAGATATGGTAATATTAAGTACATATCGTATAAGATTTTGAATTACATTCAAATATAGTATGTTACTATCAAATTCAAATATGGATCTGCCATGATTCAATTCAAATCCGATCCATTAACATTTCTAAGTATATAAAAAATTTAGAAAAATGTTTTAAACAATTTTTTACAATATACATCATTTAATTTAAATATTAGAAAAAATAAAAAATTAAAAAGAATATAAAAATGGAAAAAATTAAATTCTCAAAAAAAGATTATTTCTTAAAATTTTTAATCAAAATTTCATATGTATATACTTTTAATTTTTTAGTGAACAAATAACAATAAAAAATATATTAATATTGCTATACCACCTATTATCTTGAGTTTTGTATAAAATTTAAACAAAAATATATTATTGAGCTATATTCAATTTATTAAATTTTTAATTTATTTTTAAAATATTTTTTATTATCACCTAATTTAACTGATGATCAAATTAATTGAATCACACTCAATCACTTTACTTGTTTGATCAACAGTCTTAATTTTAAAACATTATCTGGTAATTGGCAATTGTCAAGTGGTCCCGTTCTCCATTTTAGAATGTGTAGCTTGTCTTCGTGCAATTATATAGTAGCGAGATGGTCATTCACATCTCCCAGAAAAAACGTCTCCGACCTTTGCTTAGAGCTTCGGATTTACAAAATAATTATATACATCAACATTCTTTTACTGATTTAAGTGTTATTATTTAAATAATTTATTAAGTTTAAATTATTAATTTAAAATATTTAAATTTAAATCATTTATTATTAATTTTAATTTTTTAAATTATATCACCATAAAATTTAATATGAGATGAGATATCACAATTGTAAATTAAATAATTTAAAAGTTATATTAAATAAAATAGATTTTGATAAAATATACTCTACTCCCTTTAACTTTTTTTGAATGGCGATTAACTCAATTCTCGTCATAAAAATATATTTCCTTCTTTGACTAATGATTATTTAACAGTTTTATTAAAAAAAAAGATGTAAGAGTAATTTAATTTCTCGTCATTTAATTACTAATTTCATTAAAAATTAGAATATTATTTAAGTCACTTAAAATTATTTTTTAAGTTTATTATTTTTAATTTAAAAATAATAAAAATCTAACTTTTAATAATTTAATTTTATTATTTTTAATTTTTAAATAAATTTTTTATTTTTTAATTTTATTTAAATGTTGAAATAAAAATATTTGAGTGTCATTTAAGTTAAAAAGGACTAAATGTAATTTAAAAAATAAAATAAAAATTATTTAAAAATTAAAAAAATAATGAAATTAAATAATTAAAAATGTGATTTTTTATTTTTAAATAAAATAATAAATTTAAAAAATATTTTTTAAATAAATTAAATAATATTTTAATTTTTAATTAGATAAGTAATCAAATTACACGAAATTGGATTACTCTCACTTTTTTTAAAATAAAATCGTTAAATAATTATTAGTTAATAATTAGTTAAATAAAAAACATTTTTTTTTTAAGAAAAAGGTTTAGTATCTTTTAATTAAATTTAGAGAGGAAAAAGTGTGTTTTATCCCGATCTTTTTATAATTTTATCATGTGTCCCACTTTCTCTTGCCTAACATTGATTACTTTAAAATTTTTTTTTCCCATCATCTCTGAAATGCAACAACTCTTGTGGCATCCCAAATTATTAGGTTGGCCCGACAGTTCGGAACCTGTTTGGCATCATGTGTAAACTGTTATTTTTTAAAATAAATTGTTGTAATTATCCTTAATATAATTAAAACAAATCAAACACGTTATTGTGAAAACACCAAATTATCTTTTTGTCCACAGAGTCTCTAATCAATAACTGATATTCATAAAAAAATTTTAAAACTTTTAGCCCCAACCAAAAATCTCTAAAGGCATGATTGGCAAACAAAAAGCCCAAAAAGTTAGGTCTATCCCTCTCCTAATGCTGGAGATTTCTACTTCTCCTTTTTTTGTTTTTTTTGTTTTGTGGGAGATGGTCCGAGAAATAAGGCTACCAATTCATGGTGTCTAATTAAGCAAGCTGAGAGACAACCCACGCACCTGTATCATGCATCCCTTTTTCTGGTTCGTGGTCCACCGCCGTCACCTCTCTCTCTCTACTTTTCTTAAATGATCATATGAAACCCGATTCCTCCTCATCCGCGTTCTACATCTCTCTCTTAAAAATATCATCATGCTAGAGCTTTTAAATATTTTATCAAATCAAGCCCGAATATTATGACCCAGTGAGTCAAAGAATTGAATTTTGTTAACTCAGCAACGTATCAGTCATGGGTATTTTTATATCTTCATCAACAAACTTCAATGACACGCTTTGGCACCGCTAGTGTCGCTTTCTTATTAGAAATGGCCTAATGAAGCAAAAACAAACTGAATATTATACGGGTCATCTGTAGAAAATATTTTTTATTATTTGTCCTTTAACTTGTGAAAATATAATTTTCAACTTGATTTTATATGTATCAAATTAATTTATTCATTTGGTTAATTTATTTGTTCAGAATAATAGGACAAACTGGAGCTTGAGCACGTGTAGAGTAGATGTGTCGTTACATTAGAAAGAAAAGAAAGAAGGCAAACATTCTGAGCTCAGTTGCACAAGTAATTATGTAATATAGTTCTAGTTTTATACTATAATTTGTGGGCATTCATACTCGTGATAACCGGTAAACAAAAGAGAATCACTTAGTCAAGGCAGCTATCCTCTCTCTCTCTCTCTCTCTCTCTCTCTCTCTCAATTCAAGTTTACAAAATACATTATAATTTATAAATTCATCATCAAATTAAGGTCCTGTTTAGTTAGTTCTAAAAACTTTTTCTTTTTTGATTTTTGGTTTTCACGTTTTTATGAATATCAATGTGATTTTATAAATTCATTTTAAATTTTAGATATTTTCCTTTTTTTTAAATTATTTTCTACTTTCTAATCTTGTAAGGATAGGAATGACCTCGAATATTAGTGTCTTATTTTTTTATTGTATTTGTATATAAATTTTTTGAATAATCAAACTAAAATGGTTAAGTTTTAAAAAAATTAAAATGTCATAATAATGTTTTTAGACAACAAAAAAAGCAGAAACCTAAAAAGTCGCGAACCATCATTACTATTACACGTGGCATAAAACTTTACCTGGCTATTCCTTGGCACTTACATTAAATTTTCCCTGATCCATATTCGATTGACTCAATGGATCCGTTAATCTCTATTTCCAGAACCACAAATCTCGCTTTCTTCTCCTGCACTTTATCTTTTGAATATTATTTTATTATTGACTGGTTATGCGCTCCTTATTCTGCATGTGAAGCATGCTGCAGTGTCGTTCCTTTCAAAGCCATAAAACACTAATCAATTGTCCACATGAAATGAAACCCAGTTTCTCCTTTTTTCCTCTCGAAAGTAGGAAATTTCTATGCATTTATCGCACTTCCTTCTATCCTTTTCAATATTAAAACTACTGCTTAATTAGAAGTCAAAAACGAAATGCATATATAAATCTGTTTGATTTATCTACGTCATCCTGCTGGTTAGTTTCTATACATATCTTAATGGTGCCGATGAGATCTGAACGTCGACAGGTGATGATTATGTTTTTTTAAAAAATACAAATTAAATAATCCAGATCAAATCTTGGTACATTCTGAATAAAGGGTTAAAACGGAGGGCCTTGTTCCTTTGTTATTTAGTTAAATTTGATCCAACTGAAGACTATCAATTAACTGCATTTAATTTAATCCGGTTCAGATGCCTTTGGACTCCACGAGTAATTAATGGCTTTGGATTCTTCGGAAAGATGAATTCAAGCACTTTTCTCCTTCTTGATTTTCCATTTTTATTTTGATACTTCACAAGATATTTTTCTCAGAGTACAGAAACTGGAACCACATTATTAATTTCTCATAATTGTAAAATCAGAGGATAGTTAAATGTGTTAATAAATATTGTTAAAAGATATTTTTTATTGGAAATAAGATTATGGTAAACATTATTAGATCTTATCATTAAAAATCAAAGACAGCTCAGTTTGGATAAGCTTTCCAAAAGTGATTTCTTAAAAGTGATTTTTTTGAAAATATTTTTTTAGAAGTAGAAGTATTTTACTACTTTTTAAACTGTTTGGATATATAAAATTATAAAACTGTTTTTTATAAAATTATCATAAAAGACTAATTATGTGTGTTTTTTTATGTGAGGAATATTGTTATCCAATAATATTTTTCCAGTTTTGTCCACTTTTTTTTTTCTTCTACTGTAGGAAAGAGTTTAAGAAACTAATCTCACTAGCTTATTAGGAAAAGTAAAAAACTACTTTTTTAATACTTCTAATTTTTTCTTATTAATTTTACATAAATAGTCTTTTTTTTACCATTAATACTTTTTTAACCAAAAAGTACTTTTTTATCCAAACTAACCCTTAAAATAAGCATATTAATAAATAGACTAATGTGATATTAGTTATACTGAATTAGGTTTATTTTTAAGTCTATTTGTTATCTCTTTTATAGCTTTAGCTAAAATTTTCAATTCCCAGTAACATGTGCGTGGAAATGTGTGGGAAGGGCCGATCACCGCATTAGTAACCCACATGTTAACGTTTCTATAGTGTCCACTTTCTTTTCCTTGATTTGCAAATTGTTTCCATTATTAGTTTCTCTGTCTCTTTTTTCAAGTAGCCAATTAATTTTTCAAAGAACCTCATTTAATTTCTCACGGGAAATATTTGGGTACCATTTTAGTAAGATCACTAAAATCCCAGTTAAAATTCAGCGGACAAGAACAAGAAAAAAAAATAAAAATAAAAACAGTAAGGGATTGTAAACAAAATTATGTGAGATTAATTTGTGTAATTAACAAAATCAAGTTTATGAAAAATAAAAATATATTTCAGTTTTATTTTTCTTTTATATATCCATCGAAATCAAAATCCAAACAGAATTTAAACCTACAAATCTTAATGTTAACCTTGTATTTGATAACTTAAAATCCGATGAGATTTGATGAAATTTAAATTTTAAAATTTCATTTTTACTGTTTAAATAAAAAATTATATATTTAATCTTTTTTCTTTAATTGATTTAGATTTATAATTTTTTTTACTTTATTTAGATTTTCTTTCTATTTCATTCATCACCAATCCGTTTGCTTTGAAATTAAACATTTTTATTTAATCTATTGCCTTCAACTTATAATTGTTATTTCTCGTTAATAATCATATTTACAAGAGATTAGAATTATTATCTATTAAATGAATTTCTTACTAAATCAATTGTTGTAAAGAATATAATACTAAAATTTTATTTTTAATTTCAAATTTTATTTTTTTAACGTAAAATAAAATTTATAAATATCAAATTTTATTTTTTTATGCTAAATACTAAAATAAGATTTAAATTTAAAATTTATAAAATTTCGAATCCAATTCAAAATTTATATCACACATTTTTTCTTGCCATTGATTGGACAAGGAATATGATATTTCACTGCACAAGTCGTTGATAATCTCACTTCTACACGTACGAGAGAAATACAAAATTAATTTGATCCACAAGCAGGAAAATGGCAAGGAAAGAGAAAAAAACACCGCTCCCTGAGGCACGTGGAGCGCACGAGCGTGGAAAAGCACTCTAGGAAGCAAGGAGGAAGCTGTAAAAAGGTTGGCGGTTTTGGCTTTTTTTTTTTTTTTTTGGTGGGGTTACAGGCTTTGGTTTTAGTTTTGGTTTTGGTTTGGCGGTTTTGGTGCTGTTCGGTGGGAGAAGGGAAGGCAGAAATAATAAACGCGGAAAAATCGTGCTTCACGTGCTTTAATATACTCCATGTTCGCTTCGTTGCCCGTTCCCCTTCATTTCCCTTCCCATTGATCCCCTCTCTCTCTCTCTCTCTCTCTCTCTCTCTCTCTGTGTTTTTTTCGTGTTAAATGTTTCTTCCCTCAGACATTGGCCCACTTCCTTCACCTTATATTTATACACCAACAAATATACGCATCTCTACATATATACTCAACAACCGTTGTAAAAGCTATATATACAAGTCCAAGGTTCTTAGCTTTGTCTTTCATTAATTGTTCTGTCCTTTGTTTTAAGGGCGTGTTTGGTATCTGAAAAATGAGAAGAAACTGCAACTTGGAACTTCGCCTTGTCCCGCCTTCCGCCGCCCTCCAACCGGCGGACTTCGAGGACGACCAACCCCGCCTGCGGCCCATGTAAGTTGCCCATCTTCTCTCTCTGACTCACCTATGCAAACAGATATATACACATATATGAAGGTATATAAATTTTAATATAAATTACTTATACTGATATGTTTCTTTCTAATTTATTTATTTATACTTGGTTTGGAAGGTTGGATTTGCGAAGAGGGAGTCCGAAGGAGAGAGATGAACAGCAGCAGCAACAGCTTACCATTTTCTACAACGGAAATATCAGTGTATGCGACGTCACAGAGCTCCAGGTACGTACAAGATCTGGCGTTGGACGGATGGTTCATGCACCATATGGTTGCTTTATCGATCTTTGCGTGGTTTTATTGGTCTTTGATGCCGGCTATTACTGAGATATGCTACCTGCTGTTGTAGCTTTTCGACAAAACCATCCATTGGATAGAAGGTACTAGGCACGCGTGGCGAACGCAAAAACCACACGGATTCATAGAATGAAATAGCGCCGTTGGGTTTGACGTTTAAATTTCAATTATATTATATTTTATAATTTATAACTTTTATAAATTAAATTAAATTATAATTATAGTTTGATTTAGTTTTAAATTACTATTTTTGATTTATAAAATAAAATAAATTAAATTTATTATTTTTATAAAAATTTTAACAAAATTTTTTTAAAAATTTGTCATTTATTTTTTTTAACATATTCAACTTAACAAATTAATTATTTATTAATTAAATATAATAGTTATACATTTTATAATAAATATATTTATACAATTTTACAAAATTTTACTATTATTTATAGAAATTATATTTAAAAAAGAAAAATAATTAATTATTATTAGAATGAATATAAATATAAAAGATAATATAAAAAAGAATATATAATTAAATAATAAAAATATACTATATGTATAAAGATAGAATTTTTAATTTTGTATATATATAAGCTATACGGTTTATTTGGTTTATACAGTTTATCTAAATATCAAATTCAAATCAAACCACATTGTACAGTTTGATTCAATTTTATACGGTTGATTCGATTTATACAGTCTAATTAATTTGATTCAATTTATTGAATAGTTCTGGAATAAAATTAGCGCTGCCTGTGCTTGGTTTGAGCGAGGCACTTTCATGGAGTTTTCATAGATTTAAGAAGCACTTCTGCAATTTGCCTTTTTCCTCTACTTGATATTGGCCTTAAAATTATCACATATTTTTGGATTGTCATGAGTAGATTTTTGAGTTATTAAATTAGATTATATATATCAATACCAATAATTTAAAAAAACTCCTCTATGTACTCTCATCTCTTGTACAAACGAGGTGAGGTCTATACATTGAATATGAGTAGGTTTCATTTACTCATGTGAGATGCGAGGCACCCGTACAGTTAAGCCCAGCGTAAAAAGAAATCTGGGCTCTTAATTAATTTGACAACTTTTCTAGATCCAATTTATTATTTATTGACATAATTGAAGTAGAATTAAAAGATTTTTGCCATACTTCATGCCTGTGAAAATTTAGATTAATTGTCCCTCCTCTGAACTCTATAAATAATTAAAGAAATTTTAAATAATTTGGAAGGATAGCGCTTCTCCTAGACGTATGAATAATCACCAACTTGAACCCTTATGTGTCATCTTGGAAATCACAAGTATATGGGGAGATCAGATAGTTTGTGATTCCTAGTTGACTTGAGATTGCGGATGCACAGTTTACAAACTTGCTTTAATCAAGCAAACTTTAATCTGCCAATTAATGTCTTGATCATGGTTGCAGGCTAGAGCCATAATACTGCTTGCAAGTAAAGAAATGGAAGAAAGAGTGAAGAGCCCCATGGGATCGGAGCCCTCTTCGCCATTGATACAATCTCCATTGTGTAGCCCTAACAGCGGTCTTTCCATGAAGAGATCTCTACAACGCTTCCTGCAGAAGCGACAGAACCGAATTCAGTCGACATCCCCTTATCATCACTAGCTAGCCATTTGGGAATTTTTCCACGGTTTGATTCGCTGAAGGCCAATAGAAAAATTAAGAATCTGTATAGTTTCTTGCCAGGCATCCATAATAAAAGCCCTGAGATAGGTGATGTCGATTATCTGATTGGTTAAGCGTGATGTATTTTTATTTTTTGGTTGCTTAAGGTGATATGGACTTAGTGAGATTATCTCCAGTTTGTGATGAGTATTTGTTAAGCTCTCTCTTTCGTTGTAGAACTGCTTGTATACAAAGAGTACGTTAAGTGCTAAATTGAGCAATAACAGGTGTGTATATTCCTTTTAAAGGAAATCAAACGGCTTAATTTAATTAATGGGGTTGGCGTGGTTGGTTTATAACAAATTGAATGAACATGGTTTGAATTTTTAAATTTAGAGTTATGATTTTCAAGCAAATTAGTTTTTGACACCAGATCTAGCCATAAATATTAATTATTGTCTAATTTATATAAATATACAACATTATATTTTCATGCCAAATGCCACGTAATGATCCAATTTAGGGGTCAATTGAGAAAATTAAAATGTGAGAGGACTAAATTGAAAGAAACAAAAAGTTTAGGGACCCAATAAAAAAAGAGCAACACAATCAAATGAATTTAAAGGTTTCAGGGCTTAGATGAGAATAATCAAAAAATATTAAGACCAAAATGAGAAGAAGTAGGGAAGCAAGGACTGAATTGCAGAATCCTAAAATTGGGATCCCATGTTCATCCCCTTTCTTTTTGGCAAACCCTAATCACACAATACGATCAAATTGTCGAGATTTACGTGATTTCATCTTAATAGAATAGTGCCCAGCTAGCCAATTTGATTGGTGTAATTAAATACTCTTGATCATTTTTCATTCAATATATATGTAATTATTTCATTGGCCATTTTCATCGAATGTGTAAATTTTACATTTGGTTGAAACTCTTAAACTATATAACTATGGGACTTGGTCACGCATATGGATGGTGATAATGAAATAAGTCTCTATGGTTTTAGTCTTAAATGTTCTAAGTTGTAGGATAAGTTAAGATGGGGTGTTGACTAGATTCAGATTAGACTTGTATGTGTATAGTATACTCGTAAGGAGGGTATCTCATTTCATAGGCGATCAGTGTAAGTGACACTAATGTATACACGTGGGTGCTTGTTAAAGAACAAGTTTATTGAACAATCCCACTTAAAGAATTCTCTATTGGATGCTTGTCGAAAATTAGAATTCTCTATGTTTGTGATAGTGCATTAAGTAATTCTTTGACTTGAGATTCTGTTGTGATCTTGTATATGGCTACTTGTGCTTTAATGTTTTTCCCCGATCACAAGTTGATCACATAAGAGGTTTTATGTTGGGCATAAACCATTCATATATAGAGGTCTACGAGGACAACATACGATCCATTACCTATCTAGCAGAATAGGTGAATCTTTTATACTATCTACAGATAGTTGTTCTGAAAGTTCTTGCGCAAGGCATATGACAAACAATTAGGAAATGAGTTTTCTAGACTGGTCATTGAACAACTGTCTGAAATAGATGTATTGTTATTGAGATTATTGGGATACTGACATATTATCCAAATTCTGTATCTCGAATGGGAGATTGTTTAATGGAAGGATTGTATTTGCATGGTACGCGCAAACAGAAAAAGGTTTACGGTTTTACCTTCACCTATTTCTAGGTCTTTACGGGTTTGTTGCTAAATATATCCCGTAAAGTATGGGTACTCTTGTTTTAATTTAAACTAGTTCAAGAGTGGTTAATTAAAAGACGTTTCATTAACCGGAGTAATTAATTATAATTAATTATTTATATATTAAATCATAATTTGTTGTGGGCCCACTACTAGCTAATTGGTGAACCTAAGAGGTCACACACAAGAGCGAATAAATCCATATCATTTATGGAAATTTATTTAAATTAATTAATTAAAAACTAATTAATTAAATGATTTGTCATTTAATTAATAGATAAAGGAGAGTAAAATAATTGTATTAATTAAATAGTTTAATTAATTAATTATTTAATCTTATCATAAAAAATCTCTTAATTAGTTGGAAGATTATTGAAATAATTAATATGAATTATCTACATAAATGTTATTTGATTTTAAATTAAATAATATAGATATTATCTCCTAATTTAAGATAAGATAAATACAAAATTATTTCTCTATAAATATAGGTCTAGGAGACCTTTATCAAAAGAGAGACTTTAAAAAAGTTGAGAGGGAAAGGTTCTTTACAATCCTTAGATCAAGAAGTTACCTTGATAGAAAAGCTCATAAGTTGAGAAAAGTACTTGTGGATTACTAACATAATCCTAAGTACTAGTGGACGTTCCCTGTGTGGATACCATTAGAGGAAGTGCATTTGAACTTCTTGTGAACCATACCAACTTACATACTCGTTTGCTGACGTGCGAACTTGAATTTGCTCAATCCCCACATTAGTCGGAAGCTTGTGACGTATAAATCAATTTTCTCATATTAAATTTATGCATATTGTATCTTGGGACATAGAATTAGAGATTCAACGTAATTCGATCACACAATAAAAGATAAAAATTTTAAATTTTTACTACCTTAAAATTCTCTATTTTGATGTAAAACCCAACAGTGGTATCGAGCTTATTTATGCAATTTTGAATATGAGAAATGTTTTGATTCATATAGATAGATCAATTTAAAATTTTGGTGTCAAAGAGTAATTTGAGTGATTGAGGTTTTTTGAAACTTTAAAACCCTTTATGCAAAATTAATTTTGTCAAAATTAATTAATAGTTTAAGTTTATTGAAATTTAAAAGATTTTATTTATTTTATTATTAAAATTATTTCAAAATAAAAAAAAGGGTTCGGAGCCTTTCTTATAGAGGCTGTTTTTTTGATTGAAGTGCGTGCAAGCAAAGAGCCATTCAGCTCCCATGCAGATTTATTTTTTTAAAAAAAAAAGGAAAAAAAGGGGGACAATTAATGCCTCTGAAACGTTTTCAGCCACATTGAAAACCTTTAACTTGTTGCCTTTTCCCTTGGTAAACAAATTAATTAATTAATAAAGATAAAGCTTACTGGAAGCGGCTGCCATGGCCACTTGGAACAAAAGATACAACAAGCGTCTGGCTGGCCAGATTAAGGACGGTGATGCATCGCAGTTATAGATTTTTTTATATATTTTTTTAATAAATTTGCAATAGCAGCCATGTTGAAAACCTTTAACTTGTTGCCTTTTTCCTTGGTAAACAAATTAATTAATTAATAAAGGATAAAGCTTACTGGAAGCGGCTGCCATGGCCACTTGGAACAAAAGATACAATAGGCGTCTGGCTGGCCAAATTAATGCCGGTGACGCGTCGTAGTTATAGATTTTTTTTATATTTTTTTAATAAATTTGCAATAGTATAAATATATGTGTATATATTTTTTCAATCTTTTTCTCTTTTTCTCTTCGAATAAAAATAAGGAAAAGGTTGAAGAAGATGATGAATCAGCGGTCCAATTGGACTGGACTGGTTCGGTCCAGTTTGGTCTGGTCAATTTTGATGAAAAATTTTAAAATTTGCGTTTTTGTGGGTTTTCTTTGTTTCGAACTCAAAGACACCAATTTTGACAAAAAAAGAATTTTCTAAAGTGTAGAAAATATTAAACATAAATAAATAAATAAATAAAAATATATCCAATAAATTTATTATTTTACATTTGATGTTTATATTTTTATTGGATGGTTCACATGATTAGTTGTGGATTAGTTGGTTTTAAAATAAGGCCTGCGAGTCTTGCCTTATCTCTTATTCTTGTGTATATTTCTATCTCTCTCTCATGTACATCCCCTCGGATTTATCTTGAGATTTCTACTATTGTTAATTGTAACAATTATTTAAAAGGGCGGAGACAAGCGAAATTGGTGCATTATGGAGAATCTAAACCACAGGTCCACTGGATACTAATGAAGGCTAATGGAGGATTAGTTTAGGTTTTATTTTAATTCCATAGGATATCCACAATTATACCATTGTTTTTCTTATTTTTGTGATATACTTGCTTTTATTTTGATAATTGCATACATATAGATAACTTAATAAAAAAAGTAAAATTAATGGGATCTTGGTCAACTATAAAACCTCACTTAGTTTGACTAAGTATAATATTAAGTTTTATGGCAATATTAAACGCGGTTTAATCATCCATACCTTCCATCAATAAAGTGGTAAGTGTGCTACTACCAAGTTTAATGTGCTGTCCCACGAGTCGTGGGGTACGTTTTGCGAGAAAAGCTATATATACTATTTTAGCATATGATGCACATGGAAGTGACTTAGTTATGGCATTGGCACACGAGTCGTGGGATGATTATAATCGAATCACTTACATGATTGATTGATGGGTCTAACTTAACGTAAAGTAACATAGGGGTTCATATGGTTGGGGTCTATGTGAAATATGAGGCAAATAACTCAAGGATTGCATATGAGTGCAATTGACAAAGATGTTGTCTACCTGTTGATTTATTTATGGGCTCATATGGTTGGAGCATAAGTAAGGTTAATAGGACTTCGAGTCCCACTAGGAAATATGATTTCTCGAATTTTTATTTAAGGGTAATAAAATTTGATAAAGTAGTGGGAAATATATTCGAATAAAAACCATTTCATATCTATTTGCATATCATGAATGAATGCTGATACTCTACCATGCTTATTTATTTTTGTAGATTTTATATTTTTGCAAATGGCTAAAAATCCTCTTACCACCATTGTTGAAAGTAACAAATTAACTGGCTCAAATTATGCTGATTGGATAAAAAATTTGAAAATTGTTTTGGATTATGAGGGACAGACTTATGTTTTGATTGAAACATCCCCTCGATCTTTTACCCAAAAATACACATGTTGCACAACGGGAAGCACACTCAAATAGTTTGAGGATGACCGACATGCATGGTGCATCATGTTGGCTTCCATGTCAAGTGAGCTTATGAAGCAATATGATCACCTTAGACATACTTCTGAAATATATACGCACTTGGAAGAGCTTTACAAGATACAAGATATGCACGAAAAGTTCGCTGCCACAAGAGAGCTCTTTAGAGCTCGGATGATTGAGGGCATGTCTGTCCATGAGCATGGTACAAGATGATCAAGTTTATTCAGAAGCTTGAAAATCTTAACCTAACTATGGACAACGAGCCTTATATAGATTTGATCTTACAATCATTACCGAGTTCATTTAATCAGTTTGTAGTGAACTTTAACATGCAGCAAATGCAAGTTACACTTGAAGAATTGGTCAACATGTTGTGCATAGCAGAAGCCACTATCAAAAAGGATAAAATTGTTTTACTAGTTAGTTCTTCATCTCGATCTAAGGCTTTTAAACCAAAGAAAAGGAAGAAGAAAGGACCTAACAAAGCAAATAAGGTAAAACCAAATGGTGGGGTCAAAAAGACTAAGGCTGATCAATCCACAGACTCAGGGACAGACTGGTGCAGGGTCTTTTGGCGCCTCAGGTCGAGGGGCTAGAGGTGGAGGCGGAGGCCTAGGTAAGGGCTAGGCGTGAGTGTATGCACTAACTCGTCAGGACGCTTAGGCATCAAACGTGGTGATTACAGGTACAATTATAGTATGTTCTTTGAAGGCTTATGCATTGTTTGATTTTAGTTTTACCTACTTTTGTGATTCAAAATTTGAGGAGAATTTTTATAAGGGGGGAGAATGTTATGACCTAATTATTTTTAATTTTGGGATTATTTAGGTTTAAAGGGCTTAGGTGCTCAAATTCAAAGTTATGGGGTTCAAAGAGTAATTTTGGAGGGTTTAATTGCATTTTTTTTAATCTGGGATACTGATTTGTGAAAATAGAAGGCCAGGGTTTAATTGGAATTATCAGGGGTTTGATTGTAAGAATTCAAAGTTTCTAAGGTCGAATTGAAAAATGGAGGGGCTGGATTGTAGAAAACCAAAGTTCAAGGGACTTATTTGAGATAAGACAGAAAATTTTGTCAAAACTGTACTTGAACCACTATTAATCCCATACCGCGATCATAAGAAGTGGTTGGTTGGATTGGATTGCGTAGTTAGCTTCGTTTTGGACTGGCAAGTGGAAGCCTTAAATTAATTGCAAGTTTCAAGTGAAGGAAGTGAGAGATTTTGGCGTTTGTTTGCTTGGGTGTTCTGTAAGGTTCGAAAACTTTAATCTAAAAAATTTCCAACTTTGGGCCGATTGTTCTTTGATTGAAGTTGGCAAATCGGTTCATTGGTTTTAGAAATTGGTGATTTTGATTTTGGGCTAAGCTTGGAAGTAGGTTAGTAGTGGTTTTTTTCAATTTTTTTTAGTTTTTTCTGTGTTGAGTCTGTTACAGACCTAGTCGCAACCGAGTTTCCAACTGGGTGAGGTAGATGAACCCAAATGCATCCGAGTCCATTTGAGTTGAACTGGGTGAGTCAACTCAGTTCACTAAGCTGACTTAGCCTAAGTTGAGTTTGGGCTAGTAGGCTTGGGGGCCTAAAAGGCTGGGGTGGCCTGAGCAGGTGAGCCAAGTTACTGAATCGAGCTAGTAAGAAGAGAGAAAAATAAGAGGTTGACTGAACCGGCCATTGGATTTGACCAAGTAGTTCAGTGGTCCAATTAACTCAGATTTGAGCAGTTGAATCGGTTCTGGATTTAGGAAGAAAAGATTTATTAAACCGAGTTGGTTCGGGGGTTCGTAGAGGTCTGGTTGACCGAAAATTGGGTATTTTTTGTTAAATTGCCCCGGTTTAGGCCGTTTAGGAGTTTTTAAGGCCGGTTTAGCCCTATTTTGGGCAGCTTTTGATTGATTCAGACTAGTTCCTAAGATTTTAGGGCCTTTCAAAATCCAATTTTGAGGGTTTTATAGTCGGTTCAATTCAATTTAAGGTAGTTTTAGGCAAGTTTAAGGGTTTGGAGGTCTATTCACTATGGTTCAAGGGTTTTGAAGGCTAGTTCACCATTATTCAGGGTTGTTGAGTAAAATTGATGAGTGTTAGTGAGTTGCATAGGTCTCGGTAATGGGTAGTGGTGCCTCAGGATGTGTGTCAAGGTGCTAGGATGGGATTTGAGCCCGGTTTTGGGCTACTGAGCCTATTTCTTATGTTGGTTTTGGTGTTAGTGATGATTTTGTGTAGTTTTAGTTACAAATACACCGGTAGAGGTGCACTTGGACTAGTGAGTCGGGGGAGGGTGACTTGGGACTTCTTTCTTGGCTTAGCTTCAGTACTGTGAGTGATGATATCCTTTCTATACATGTATTTTCATACTATGTTTTTTGGCATGATGATTATGTGGTTTTGTAAACTGTATTTTGGTTATATATTACACTTGAGATATGTGTTATGTGTTTTGTATACTGTTAGTGAGCTATGTTGATATGATGATATTGTTTCAAGATTTTGACTGTATATGTATGTATATCTGTTTTTGTCTCATACGTGAGGATGATATTCATGTGATGTGATTTGGGGACGTCAAGAACTCAACTAGAGTACGGTGATCCGTAGCGTCTAGTGGTGAGCTGGCCTGAGTCTCGTATGAGGCGGCAGGGGTTGCAGACATGTTGTGTACTATTGTGATTGGGATGCCAGGAACTCGGTTGGAGTACAGTGATATGTAGCATCCAATGGTGAGTAAGCCTGGGTTGTGTGATGTGATTTGCACGCCAAGAACTCAACTAGAGTATGGTGATCCATAGTGTCTAGTGGTGAGTAGGCCTGGGTTGTGTGATGTTATTGTGATGCCAGGAATTCGACTGGAATATAGTGATCCGTAGCGTCTAGTGGTGAGTAAGCCTGGGTCTAATGATGTGATATGATGTTTGGTTGATAGTACTCTCATGTGGACATTTTAATGTGTTACTGCTTATTGTATATGTATGTATATGTATGGTTTTGGACTTGTGGCGTGATGTATATCCCAACATGCATAGATTAGGTATCATTTGTACTCATTGAGTTTTACGACTCACATTTTATCATCATTCTAGATTTGGGTTGATATCCTTGTCTTGAGTAGCGTGTTAGAGTCAAAGCATCTATTTACAGATTTGATTGATGTATGGCCATCTGTTTTTGTATATGTGTTATTTTGTACTCTAAAGTAGCTTCTTTTATACTCTAAGATAGCTTTTGGCAGTTGTGTATTGAATGTTGTGTGTTGGTTTATATTTATTTGATGAGATGAGTATTTTGGTATGGTTTGGTATGAGGAGGCTTACTAGGGTCAGTGGACCCCAGTGCCGGTCATAAGCTCAGGGTCGGGTTGTGACAGGATCGGCCAGCAAACATTGGATTCAACCCAAATTTCAGATAGGAATTGACTGGCTATGAAAATTGGAGAATCAAGAGATTCTAGAATTTGAGAGGAAATTGGTAGAAATTGATTTGGGGCTTTGATTCCTCCTTCACCATTGCACATATAGGTTCAAGGATTTGAATCAAATCTACTTAATTTGGTCAAATTTCGATTATACCTGGTCACGGGATTGTATGAGTTAAAGATTAGAAACAAATCTAAAATCTTTTGATTTATTTCAATTCAATCCCCAACTTTTTGATTTTGCGTGATTTAATCCCTCATTCCCTCATTCTGTTTGATTTAGCCCCTTTTAAGTTTTCAAAATTTTGCTAATACCCCAAAATTTTGGGGTATTACACTAACTGTTTCATTGTTCACAAATCCAACTTCTAATTTGTGACATGACACAGCTCATTGCCCAAGCAATCATTTTTGAGAAAATTGCATCTGTGAGAAATTGGGATCAAACAAGGACCAATAACGGACACCAAGATTTTAACATCAAAAGCTACTGGAAAAATCATGACCTTAGTATAGGCAAAATCTCCATTATAATCAAGCAGGAATAGTACAACCAATTACTTGGGATTTACAATCAATAGACAGTGATCAATCAATCGGGTAAAAGTTATTTACATTTCTTGTCTTTTTTATTTACTCGTGTATGAGATTTATATTTGGTTAAAATCTCTCGGTCACGTATAATTATAAGATTAGGTTGCATATTGAATAATGATTACAAATCATATCTTTATAGTTGCGATTTTAAAATGTTTTGAGTCATAAAATTTGTTAAGGTGGGACATGATCACGTATAATTATAGGATTAGGTTACACATTGAATAATGATTACAAATCATATCTTTATAGTTGTGATTTTCATATGTTTTGTGCCATAAAATTTGTTAAGGTGGGACACTGACTGAATTTAAATAAACTTACTTGTGTGATACATGTATTTGAAAAAAGGGTATTTGTCACGACCCGAAATCAGGTACGTTACTAGTCAAGGGTTAGAATAAATCCCAATCTTAAAAGCCTAACAGAAACATAGAATTTAACTAAACAGAAAAATCTAATATAAATCAAAATGAAATTCAAATCATACTAACTGAACTGTCAATATGAAGCAAAAATCTTGTCTATAGTCAAATGGAGCATACTAAAATTCTAGGAATACAAAGTTTGATAGAAACTAAGTAACTAACTTTAAAAATAAAATTAAAATAGAAATAACTGATAATGCGGACTCCTCTCAGATAGTAGGATTCACTAGACCATCATACTCAGAATCTGAAAAAAAATAAGGGTGAGTCTATAGATCCAGTGAATAATAATCTGTATCTATGAGAACAAAGGACGTGCATACAAATATAACATGTAGTTTATTGAAAACAGAATTTTCACAAATATTTTTCATAATTTAGGGAGTTCATAATCCAGAACGTAACATATATTGGGAAACAAGATGACGACACATAGTTAGCCGATAAACAAGGCAGCGACACACAGTTAGCAATAAACAAGATAGTGACACATGATCAGCCGGTAATCAGGATGGTAATATATCAGTTTGCCCAGATAATAGAATGGCAATATATCAGTCTACCCGGATAACATGATGACAACATATCAGTCTGTGTAGATAACAGGTCAATATCATATCAGCCATGCCGATAAACAGAAATTAGAAAGTCTAGCACCATCACCCCTACGAGATGGGGACCCGTATAGGGTGCAAATCAGTCTAACGCTAATAAACAAAAATCAAAAAGTCTAGCACCATCACCCCTACTAGATGGGGACTCGTGCAGGGTGAAAATCAGCTTAACACATACTACTGTTAGCTCTAGTGTTCTAAAATTCGAAACTCCCTCAAATCATTTCTTTTCCCAAAATAACAAACAGTTTAACCGAATATTTCTATTTATTGATATAAACCGAATCAAATATAAATAACAGAAAAGTTTTCAAAATAATTTCAAAAATTACATGCACGTCCCTTGTTATACAATTTAACAGAATTTAATCAATTTTTTTAAAAAAACAGATATATAATACAAAACCAGATTTATTTCAACTATGAAAAGTAGAAAGGCTTATAAATACACATTATTACTCACAAAACGACGGAACCGAGGAATCTAATATTTGATCACACAAGTTCAACTAGAATTGTACGAGCAATCTTAAAAATCATGGAATAAAAACATATTTCAGTTCATGCCTCTAGTAAACAATTAAAAGGAATTTTCTAACCAAGGACCCAAATAAAATTCTAGGTTTTTGTGCTCGAATCCATACTATGACTACTGAGGCCCCGAACCGATCAAATAAATCATAAACCAAATACCCAAATAATGAATTACTCTCATAAAACATAAAAACTAGTCTTTTAAATCTCAAAACTATCATTAAATGTTTTGAACTGATCATGAACATGCCACTAAAGGGCTAAACCGGCCATGAACCGGCTATTAGGAGGCTAAACCGTCATGAACTAAACTTTAAATCACTGAATTGGCTAGAAATCAATCTTTATGACACTAAACTGGCCTTGAATCGGTCTGAGAACTATTGAACCGGCATAAAAAGGTATTGAACCAGCCCTTTATATGTTGAACCGGCCGGTTTTATGCATTTATTCCCTTGAACTGGGTCTAAAACAGTGATATTTTCATTGAACCAGAATTAAATTAGTTAATTTAACTATTTCTCTAATTTATTATGCAATGAACCGGAAATGATCTAGTCAAAATCTCTGTGAATCGGCTATTTCTATAATTTCTGCTAATTTATTTAATTGATATAGATCCAAAAATTGGATCTAGTTTATTAGCCCACCTAGATTTCTGGTTTTCGGATTTGGGCTGTGCTGAGACCTAGCCTAGTTGTAATGAATTTGGCCCAAATAGAGGCCTGCAACCCATGCTGAAACCCGAAT
Organism: Thlaspi arvense; assembly: GCA_911865555.2. Lineage (NCBI taxonomy): Eukaryota > Viridiplantae > Streptophyta > Magnoliopsida > Brassicales > Brassicaceae > Thlaspi > Thlaspi arvense. The sequence goes on from CAJVSB020000734.1 coordinate 212,017, forward strand.
CATTTGGGTTCTTCGTCCTAACCCGTTCCATCCCAAGCCAGAGAGGTTAGAAAACTTGGAATTTTAAGAAAACTTTGAAATTAAACTCTACGGCGGCAATCAGAACGAACAGGCAATGGTGATGCACCGATGTATTCGAGCGATTAATGAGAAATTTCACGAATTTTCTGGGTCTTCACTCTTCCAGCTCCAACGAATGGAAGAGAGAAAATTCTTGGGATTTTTGAGGAGATTTACAGAAATTGATTTGGGGTTATTCTTCACTCATCACACTCGCACATATATTAAAAAAAATCTCGAGCAAATTGTAAATGATATGCACGAATTTTGGATATCCATACCTGCAAAAATCCGAAGGAATTATCCAAATTTGAAATTTTTTGATTTCTTCCAAATTAGTCCCTAGTTTTGGATTCTGCTTGATTTAGTCCTTATCTGTTTTAATTAATTCGATTAAGTCCCACTATTTTACTAATTCACTCTCTAGCCCCAAAAGTTTTTCAAATTAGCATAATACCCAAAATTTTGAGATATTACAGTGTCTCATTTTATAAATGATCAATGTAGTGTCACTAATACATGTGAATTAATGTTGGTAGAGAATAAGTTTATTGAACTACCCTCCCTAGAGAATACTATTTAGATTATTAGTCAATTATGGTACATTTGCGGTAGTGCATTAAATAGTTTTTAGATTTGGGATTTCGTGGTGGTCTTGTGTAGTTTATACTTTGATATATTTCTTTATTACAACATAGTCATAAAGGAATCAACATTAAATATGACTTGTTCATGTATAGAGATTTATGAGAATCAACTAATGATCTACAACTGGTCTAAATGGATGGGTAAATTTTTTATATTTTCTAAAATAATTAATTGAATTAGGCCTCACTCAAGGTAAGTGATAATTAGGAAATGAGTTTTCTTATTTGGTCACGAGAACCAATCATTTAAAATAGATATAAAATTATTGAGATGACATAGATATCGACTTAATCTCTAAGCCTTATGTTTTAGTTAGGAGACTGGATAATGTAACGACTGCATTGATACGACATATACAAATAGAAAGGTCCATCTGCTTACACTAACCTTTTCTAGGAATTCATAAATCTTTTCTTATATATGAGTCATGAATTGTGAGTATTCTCACTTTGATGAAAATTAATTTAAAAATAGTAAGTAAAAGATTTAATTAATTAAATTAATTAAAAAGATTATTCTGCACGAATGAAGCAAAAGAAAGAGAACTTAAAAGTACACAGAAGAAAGCGTATTGTATCACATCAAAAGCAGTTCTTTTCCAGTTAAAGTTATCCGATTAGGTGTCCAGCCCCTTGGCTGTAACTATTTAAAATGGGACAGGTGTCCATCTCTGAGGATAGGGACCTAACTCCTTAGCAACCAACTTCTCAGAGTTTGTCTACAGCCATACAGTAAATGTACATTAGTTAATAAACAAATAACCATCAATTATGATAAAAGATTTATCTCAACCATTAAAATTAGTTGAGATGAGTAGATTCTTTTGTGCTCACAAATACACTGTACTGGATAAACGTACAAAATTACCCTTATTTAATTTGATAATTATATTTTTTTGAAAAAAAGGAAACAACGTGCACCATTTACAAATACAAATTCTTATCTCTTAATTTCAGAAATTAGATTCCCTAAATTAACAGAAACAATAAAAGAGGACCTTCATTCAATTCCATTAGCCTATCTAATGTATATTTAGTGCACCCCATGTAGCTGCAGTTGGCAGCTGTAGTTGTATTCCTGAACTATATATGGTAATTAATTATACACACTATTTTACCTTTTAATTTAGAAACGAATTCTTTTGTAAAAAAATTATTTTTTCTTTTTGAATTTTTATTTCTGTCCTATTATTCCTCTAAACTATTCACTATACAAATTACCCACTTAACATTTAGCACATCTTCTGTCTGATTCTAGACTAACCAAATGAGATTAAAACATTAATTAGAACAAAATTGGATTTGTTATAATGTTATGAATAAAAACATGTGTCAAATAAGAAATTTTATAATATTATGAAATAAATCAGAATATCCCAAAAAATGACATGAATCTATACCCAAAAAAAAATTAAAAAATAAATAAATAAAAGGGGCATTCAAGTCGTGCAAATCATTAAATTTGAATAATTATTCATCATTTTCTTGGGAGAACAAAGAACTTGCAAGATTTGTTTAATTGTATCATATATATTTGATATTTAATAATTTACATAAAAGTAAACTCAACACTAGTAGAAATAACTATTTTTTTTTTTTTTAAAAATAAACTTAACACTTAGATTAAAATATAAAACTCTACTTGAGAAAAATTTTAGAAAATTAAGTAAATAAAAATTACATAATTATATAACATAAAAAATTAAAATAAAATAATATATTAATAATAGTTTTAAGGAATCATACATATTTATAGAGTATAGAATTCGCTCATATCATTAAATATTAATATTTAATTCAAGAAAATGAAACATATAAATGATGTTTCACTCTTTATCCTTAGAAAAGTAACAAGCATTCAAAGTTATTGTGTAATAAATTATATAGAAATATAAATTATAATAATATATCTAGTTAAACAATAAATCATATTGAAATGTTATGTATAGACTAATTTTTATGCAAATTAAAATTTTGTCTGAAACATATGCAGACATTATCTAATAAGTTTTAATTGAAATTAAAGTTATATTATTTTACTTATTTTTAGTAATTAGTAATAAATAAAATAAATATTACATTAACATTTAGCGTTGGGATGAATTAGATAAAACTAAAAGTTGTGGTCACAAAAAGAGTAGTAATTAAATTTTAATAGTAAATTAATTAAATATTAAATTTTGAAATACTAAAAATTAAAGTCATATGTGATAACTTTTAATTGAAATTAAAGGTATCTTATTTTAATCAATTTCAATAATTTGTAATTAGTGAGAAGAATTTACATAAAAATAAAATTATTTTTGTATACTTTATAATTGAAGTAATTAGATATAAATACTAATACATGTTAATCATATCCATATTAAAAAATTGATATTATTTCAATTTAGGGTCTATTGAAATTAAATTTGAACTCTTTATATTACTAAAGGCATTCCAATATTATCAAAAAATTTAAATTTAAAAGTTTACTATAATAATTTTAAAATATACATTGTTTAATAGTTCAAAATTAACTATATAGGACAATATTCAGGAACAAATAAACATGAAAAATGAGTACTAATTGAATTTTAATACTAAATTAATTAAGTATCAAATTCTTAAATACTAAAAATTAAAGTTATATGTGATTAATTTTAATTTAAATTAAAAATATCTTATTTCAATAATTAGTAATAAGTAAAATAAATTTTACATTAGATTTTAATTAGTTTTATATATTTTTAAATTTAAATAATTAAATATTAAATATTTATAAATACATGTAAATTGAATATATTTAAATAAACTATGAATACATGTTATTCATATTCATATTAAAAAATTTAATTTTTTTGATTTATATTCATATTAAAGAATTTAAATATTTTGTGAGATATATGCACAATTTAATTAGATAGTTTTGATTAGTTCCTTTAATATTGTGTAAAGTTAAAAAAAAAGGAGAATAAAAAAATTTGGATGAAATGAAAGACACCAAATTGTTTAATTTAATTCTATATTTTTTTATCTTATTTAATCAATTTCAGTAATTAGTAATAATGTCAAGCCTCAAATGGATCACCAACATTAGTAAGTCTCAGACAGAACTAATGTTTATACTACACAAATTGATATAAGCATCAAAATCTATGCAATCGGATGACCCTGTTAAAAAAGAAAAAAAATTAGAACAACTCTAAAGTACAAGTGAAATGTAATAAGCCAAGTAAAAAAATATATATATATATAATTTTAAAATTAAGAAGTAAATTAAACAAATTGAAAATTTCAAGATCGGAATTAGGCATTTAATAAGTTTGGAGACCAAAATAGGAGTTATATGAAACTAAGGGGACCAAAATGAAATAAAATTAAAACTTTATCATCACCTTCTATATATATATCACGCTACTTCACTGGAGCGGCCATAGCCACTATAGCAAATTAAAGGAAGCATTTTGCTAGGCCATTACAGGCCTCTCACCACTTCTCCACTCAAGACCCAAAACAATCCACACCCAAAACGTCTGTACAGGCCTCCGTCGCACTACTATAGTAGCAGTAATTGCAAATCGAGGCTCTTATTAATTGGGCTCCTGTTCCAGATTTTTCCTGCGCCCTTGTCTGTTTTATTGATACAAAAGAGCCAACGCTCCTTCTCGAGTTGGATGTTCCCCCATTTAATTAGGCCACGAGATGGGAATCGACTGATTACAAACGGAACGGCTTTGCTTCTGTAGTTCATGGAGCTCATTCCTCATTGACAAATCAACTCTCTGCGCTGTGAGCTGACTACACATAACAAACCATAGACCTAGTTGTTTGTGGGTGAGTTCAATCCCTTGTTTCTTCTATTAAATCTTTGTTTCATAGTAAAAGTCCAAGGAAATAGCCAACCTCCTTCAAATCCATTACTTTTGTATGGCAGTTGGGAGAGTCAGCTTTGCTGCCCCTGTACATAGTGACTGGAAGTGCTGGGGGGGTCAATTCAAGTGATTTATATTTAAATTGAATAGTAATCCATTTTTCCTATCCTCCAAGTGCCAATTGGAGCATACTTTGTAGCTGAGCTCTGATTGGTTCTTATAAAGGAGTTTGATTTGTTTTCAGTGGTACAGAGTTGACTCTGTACATGGAAGTATTTATATAGTTTCACTATCTCTAGAAAATTTTAAGGTTAGTTTGCCATTTAGGCTATGAGGAGGGTTACTAGATATGTGAAATGACAATACACCCTCCATTTCAAACAGATTCATAGTATCAGTTGATTACCTTGAGTGAATAGATTACTTAAAGGTTGTTGTAATAGTAGGCACTTCCCAATTTAAGGGCACCTCTAATTGAGCATCCATTCGGGTATTTTCAAATCATGGATGGACGGTCAGGTGTTGTCGCCCAGACATGTTAAGTTAATAAAATTTAATAATAGGAATTGATGTGTGTCCTTAAAAATCAACAATACTTGTTGCATAGGTTCCTTGGATTGAGTATCCAGCAACTTGGTGGATTTCGAAGTGGTATACAATATAATACTATAAGTAATAATACTTGTTATTTACGTGTATTTTCTTTAAGTTTATTATGACTAATTGCTTATTTAATTGCAAATTTCTAACTGTGTTATATTGCTTACAGCATGCTTATAAATATTTCATTACGTGAAAACTAAAACGAGGACAAGTATTGAAATTAAACCTGTGTTATGTTAAATGATTACCAAATGTTCATGAATTGAAAATTTTAAATTAAAATTTCTGTCCACATGGTATGTGTGAAAATATACTACTTACACCCATGGCAGGAAATGATTGATATTATACCCATGGAGGGTATTAAGATACTATTTATATACCCATGTCGGGTGACGAGATGACGATTATACCCATGGTGGGTGACGTTATGATTTATACTTGTATACCCATGGCGGGTGATGATTTGATATATACCCATGGCAGTGATGATTTGACATAGATACCCATGGAAGGTATTGAGGTACTATTTATATACCCATGTTGGGTGACGAGATGACATTTATACCCACGGCGGGTGACGTTATGATTTATACTTGTATGCCCATAGTGGGTGAGTTATATTATGTACCTATGGCGGGTTTTGAGTTGACAAATGAGCCCACAATGGACAACGATGTGATAAAAATACCCTTGGTGGGTTATAGTTTGATATATATATATATATATATACACACACACGCATGGTGGGTGATGGTGGACGCATATAACTAATACAATTCCAACCCATGGTGGGTAATGGTAAAGATTATTAATTCACGAAATATAACTTTCATGCTACTTGTAGACATGTTTGTGGATATGTTGCACTTGTTCAATTTAAATTTTTAAAGGATTACAAAGTTATATTTGAGTTTATAAAAGTTTATTTTTATGCAATGCTTGTCCCATATGTTTAGAATAATTATTATCTCTCACTAAGTTGTGAAAACTCACTCCTTATTTAACATTTTCAGATTCTAGTGCAGACCCTCAGTTGGATTTTACAGATTGATTTACAAGCATTATTGGGTGAGCTCAGCAATGATTTGGGACATAGTAAAGATTAGATTGATCTAGTTGTTGTTTCTTTTTATCTTAGTTGCACTTGAACCCATAGATAGGATCCAATTATACTTAACCATTTTCTATTGTAATAAGCAATTGTTGAGACTTTATATCTATTATAACTGCTTGTTAATTGCTGTTGAGAGAATTTTGGAGTATTTTATACATGTTATAAATTTGGGAAATGTTCAATTTTTAGGGGAAACTTTGTCAAATTTTTTTTAATTTTAACACTTAGAGGCTGGCTAGGAGTGGTGATTCCATTTCTGGCGCCGATCATGGCATTGAAATTGGGTTGTGACATGGTATAAGCAATAAAAGTCTGTACGTCAAAAGTAGCTCAACAGAATGCCACATGCTGACTCAAGGAAGCAATCAGAAAAGCAAACCCACACTATGATTTGAAAAATGTTGGGAAAAAGTTGAATAAGAACTCAGTAAATGATAATACAAATTCTAGTCATGCTGGGACATGTATTGGAAAAATGTGCCAAAACCATACACATATAATTTAGACAATGAGCAACTAAGTGTGTCATCAAAAATCATAGTATATGCCTTGTAATACACAAAATTAGGTGGGAGTACCAGGACCAAATATCATGGTAGAACTGAATATCATCTCAATAATAGAGCATATCGTGCCAGAGATATCACATACTAAAATCAAATATTATCTCAATAGTAAAGCATATCATGTCAAATGTGTCACATATCACATATCATACCAGTATCCCGTACTGAGGCAAAACCAGAACATACACATAGCATATAGTGCTCGAACACAAACGTGTTTGTTTAAAATTGAAACTAGAGTAACTCCCAAAATATGATTTTTAGAAAATACATATAATAGAGGCATATTTCAAATATTTTCCAAATTAGTAACATATACATATTCATTTCAAATCCAAAGCAAAATATGGCACTCACTGCAATTCAAAACAATTCCAAATTACATGTCTCAGATTTTATTATTCTAAGGTTCCCAAATGGGGTTGAGGCCTGTTTTAAAGAATTGAATACTTAATGGGGTTGAGTTTTAGTTTTACTTTTGATTTTAAATTATTATGATTGTAGATACACCTAAGGAGGTATGCTATGACCTTTAAGCTTGTTATCCAGAAATTTGGGTTTTTGGCTCTGATTGATATTATGAATAATAATACTTATTCTATGAATGTGTTTTAGATGTTAGTCAATTATTCATTTTGAAAATAAGCTTTACAAGATAAATAAATTATTTATTATGATGTGATTTATTGATCTTACATAAAAAACCTTTAAACCGAAATGAACTAATCTCAAATATCCACAAATCGGCCTAAACCAACCCTAAACATCACTGAATCGGCATGAACTAACCTTAAATGCCACTGAAACAACTTGAACTGGCCTAAAAAAAGCCTAAACGAGTATGAACTGGTCTCAAACACCATAGAACCGAGCTGAACTAGATCGAAACACCTCTGAACTAGACCAAAACAACACAACATCGGACTGAACCAGACCCAAACATTGTAGAACTAGGTTGAGCCAAACCCAAACACTTCAAAACTTGACTGAATCGAACCCAAACACCTCGAAATTGGACTGAACTAGACCCAAACACCCCAAAACTAGGTTGAATCAAACCTAAACACCTCAAAACTAGGTTGAAGTGGACCCAAACACCTTAGAACCAGACTGAACTGACCATAAATGCCATTGAACTAGCCATAAATACCTAAAACCATGTTGGTTCAATCAAATAAACCACAAAATTGAAATGAGTTGGTCCCCAAATCACTAAAATTAGACTAAACTGGCTTAGATCTACTTAAAACTTGATTGAACAGGATTAAAATTGCTTAAAACCATATTGAACTAGACTAAAATCCCCAAAACCAGACCTAACTGTGCAGAACTAAGTTAAACCAGCTGCCTTTAAACTAGCTTAGACCGGCTTACTTGAGCCGGACCTATTCTTTTGAGCCGGTTCGGCCTAGCTAAACTAGCAAGGACCTGAATGCCATCCGGGTCCTTTCTCTTTCACCCGAGGACTCGAGTTCCAATCTAGTTGACTATAAAATAACCTTGAAAACTTAAAAACTTAAAATTCAAGTTATACCTCAATCTGAATCTTCAATTTATGGTTGGAAACATGAAAACCGATGCCAACGAAGCAATTTCTAGGACCAATTTGACAAAATCACCAATCAAAATAGCAAAAAAAACCCCAACGAAAAGGATTTGGGTTCCACGACAATTATTGTAAGAAATTCATACAATAAAAGGCAAAGAAAGCCAAATTGTTCTGGAGGAATTCTTTTATTTTCTCATACAAGTATTTATACACACCCTATGGTAGTTAATTTGCATCAATTTATCTAATTTTTGCTGCCAAAGTATCCAGTTGGTGACCGACTAAAAGTCTTGGCCCTTTCTCAATTTAGCCCTTCTAATTCCTATTTCATTTAGTCTACCCCTTCCGCATTTCCAATTTGACCTCTGCACTCTAGCATCTTCCCCTCCTCGTCCTCCCTATTTAATTTCTTTCAATTTAACCCCCAATAGTTTTTAAATTGAGCTCTAAACTTTTTGATTTCTCACTTAACCCCTGATTCTCTTAATTTTTTTTGCTAACATCCTCCAAAACTTCTAATTGAGCCATAAACTTTTTGTATCATGCAATTAAGCCCCTCACAACCATAATTAATTAATTTTTGAATTAATTTGGTGAAAAATGGGGTTATTACATTCTTCCCCCTTACAAAAATTTGATCCCTGAATTTTAAAACAAGTAGTCATATCAAGTATTAAACAAATGAGGATAATTCCTATGCACAATCCCTTCAAACTGTCACTAGCTTCCTCAATGAGCTGATTCCTCCATAACACTTTTACAGAGAATATATTTTTAGACCAAAGTTTCTCTTCTTGTTTGTCTCAAAGAGCCACCACTCTTCTTCACACAACATACTTTTTTTTAATGTAATTAAATATCCTACAATGCTATCACATGCAACAGATTAGGCAGATATTTCCTTAACATAAAGATATGAAACACTAGGTGTACTATCAATCATTTTGGAATAAGAGCTAGCCAATAGGCCATTGATCTTACACGCTCCAATATTCTTTATAGGCCAATATGTCGGGGACTAAATTTACTTTTCTTTCTAAATTTAAAAACTTCTTTTTTCAAGGATACCTTCAAAACACACAATCTCCAATAGCAAACTCCAATTTATGTCAGTGGTTCACATAAGTTCTCTATCTGCTCTGTGTAGCTAAAAGTTTATTTCTAATATTTCGAATCTTATACATTGCATCTTGCACCAAATCTAGACCCATGAGCTTTGTCTCACTTGTTTCAAACCAACCACACTTTGAACAGAGCCCTTTGTATATTGGATGGTTAATTTGTTATTATAAGAAAGCTCTTACTATAGACGAATGCTGTCTCTGACCACCCCAAATTCCAAAACACAAGCTCACAACACATCTTCTAGAACCACAATAGTCTTCTTCGACTGTTTGTTAATCTAAGGACAAAAGGTTGTACTCAATTCCAGCCAAATCCCCAGGGTCTCCTGAAAACTCTCTAAAGTTGCAATTTAGCTGAGTTCTTTGATTAGAGATAGTAGACAAAATACTACCTCTAATCTCACGCATTCCAAACTTACCTATGAGGTATCGCAATATATGGAGAATCCTCCAAATCTTAAAGGCAACACTAGTACTAAAGTAGAAGTTTGACAATCCTTAAGCATTTGAAAACTTCATCAGAAGAATCAAACCATTGAAATTTAACATTCCTTTGGGTCAATCTAAGTAGAGATGCAACTATTTGAAAGAAATCCTATACAAGCAGTGATAATAGTTTGTTAATTCCAGAAAACTCTAGATTTCAATAACAAAGGAAGATCTAGGCCATTGTTGTATGGCCTCAATCTCATAGGAATTGACTGTGATCCATCTTAGTGTACTACACGTCTAAGAAAGATCATAGTATCACACCAAAACTTATACTTTGAAAACTTAGCATATAGTCAATGATTTCTCAAAATCTATGAAACCCTTCACAATTATTGCTTGTACTCACCTTTACTCTCAGGGCAAATCAAAATATCATAATGGACCCAATTTTATTTCAATTTAGAAAAGACCAAAACACCTGAATTATTAAGTCCATAAAGGCAGTAGGTACATTTGTCAAATCGAATAACATGACCAAAAACCCGTAATACTCGTAACGGGGTCTTAAAGCCATCGTGGAAATATCTTCTTGTTAAATCTTTGGCTAATGGTAACTCGAATGAAGATCTATCTTAGAAAGAAAACAAGTAGTTCCATATAATTGATCAAACAAATCACTGATTCTTAGCAGTGGATATTTTTATGCATCATTAACCTATTGAGTCACCAATAATTAATGCACAGTCTCAAAGACTCATCATTCTTCTTAACAAACGACACTGGAATACTCCACGGGAAAAATCTAGGCCTAATAAGTCCTTATCCAATAATTCTTGAAGCTATCCTTTTTAATTCCTTGAGTTCTGTCAAAACTATACAATAAGGAGGGATGAAGATAAGCTAGGTATTAGGTAACGGATCAATACAAAACTCAATCTCTCTACTAGGAAGAATGCCGAGAAATCCTCAGGAAGAATATTTGAGGACTTGTTAATGATCAATACATTCTCCAAACATGATTCCTCGATTCATGTGCCCTTGACTGTCAATAAAAATTCCTAACACCCTTGACAATGCAACCACTAAGTCTTTAGAAACGAGATAATAGGAACTCACATCACAAAGTAATCGCTCTAAAGTACTAGTGGTGCCTCACTTGGCACGTCAAAACTCTTCATCTTGAGATGACAATTTAGTTTAGCGTACATAAGGCTGAACCATCACGTTAGACTCTAGTGTTGATAAAAGGATTAGGTCGGCCATGGATGCCTGACCGGTAATATCAATCAAATAGGATCTATACGCAAATACTACCCAAACGGACTCCCTAACAAGAGTTGCCTTAGAAAAGGAATATTCCAGCAGTTTTGGTTGCTTATCAATTCAAATAGAAATCTCATATACACATAAGAATAAGTGGGGCTTAGATCGAATAAAACATTAGCCTTGTGTGAGCATATGGAAACTGCAACTGTAACTATAACATTAGATACTTGAGCATCTTGTTGGGTCAAAACATAAACCATGTTTAGCCCCTGCCACTGCCTCTAACTCCTGTCCCTCGACCATAAGAGCTCGATGACTCTACCCTGGTCTAGCTCTATGTTTGTTAAACAGTTCCTTTGACCTGAACAGTCTCTAACAAATGCTAACAATCTCTAACTAATTGGCCCTACTGGCCATACCCAAAACAAGCTCTTGTCACTCAATAACATTGTCCAAAATGTGCCCCACTATAACTAGGGCAGTAAGGTGTAGACTGAATGCAGCCACTAGATTAAGCCACTGGTATAACTTCATTAGTCGACGACTGTTTGCTAAAAGAGTCTATATACCAAGAGGAATGTTGATAGCCGTGGGACCACAACTCCTTCTAAGAACCAAAACTGCCACTAAAAGATCTCTCGGTCTTCGCCTTCTTTCTCGTGTCTCCAAAAATAGATTTGGGCACTCCCAAGGCCTCTAAGGCACATGTGGCCTCCATCGCTCGAGCATAAGTGAATGTCCTTATTTGAGGAGCTAGAGCCTAGTACAAGGGGTGCGACAATCCTCTAATAAATTTGGTGGCTTGGGTTATGTCATCAGTGGAAGGTATGGAGCATATCTAAAAAGGCAGGTAAACTTCTCCTTATACTCTGGTACCATCATACTAGGTCTTTGTTACTACCTTCTCAAACTTGCCCACCAACTCCACTTACGTATAATTAGGCAGGAATTGCTTTAGAAATGTTGTACTGAACTCCTCCTAAGTCATAGGAGCTACATCTATAGATTTGAGTGTTAAAAGATTATTATACCAAGCCCGGGCCATACCTTAGAGTATAAAAGCTACCAACTCTACCCATCTAAGGTTAGAACACATTAGAATTCAAAATATGTTCACCAAGTTGTCCAAAAACTCGTGCAGGTCCTCTGTATCTGAACCCAAAAACGTAGGAGGGTCCATCATTAAGAAATCCCAGAAATGCCATTAAACTATATTGATATTGCTCTGGTCTTGTCATAACTAAAGCTGTCATTGTAAGTGGCTATACACTATTTAGAGCTGACTATTTGCTAGAACTAGCAATACTCCCGATAAATTTTGTCATAATCTGATGAAGCCCCTGAATACCCGTCAGAATACCTGTCAGCATATTAGGCACTGCAGAGGAGGTGTAACGCCCTCACCAAAAGTCAGCTCTATAGCTTGCCTAACTATCCTCCCTCGTCCCCTAAGACAACCCCTCCCTTGAGACTGAGGAAAAGCTACTCTATCTGAGGGATTTTCAGATTTCTCAGAATCCACAATCTCTCGTGAGGGAATATTTGTCTCAGGTGAAGAACCCATTTGATAGACAGAACTTCAGAGATTAGAATAATAACAGAATAGGCAGGCATTAGAAGTTTGAACATAGAAATACATATAAGATCCTAATAAGGCCTTTAGTAGTCTCTTTATAATGAAAGTGGAGCCCTCGCCGTCATAATAAAGATACTGTAAAAAAACCTTGCTCCATTTACCCTCAGATTAACCTATTGCTTTGATATCAACTTTGTCACACCTTAAAACTAGCCATGTGATCGACACTGAGGCTGGATCACCAATCCTAGTAAGCCTCAAATAAACAAATATTTATAATACACAAATTGATATAAGTATCAAAATCTATATAACCAGATGACCTTGTCTGAAAAGAAAATGGAGTAACTCTAAAGAGTACAAGTGGTATAAGCAACAAAAGCTTGTACGTCGGAAGTAACTTGATAGAATGACACGTGCTCACTCAAAGAAGCAATCAGAAGAGCGAACCCACACTATTATCTAAAAAATGTTGAGAAAAGGGTGACCAAAAACTCAATTAATGATAATACAAATTCTAGTCATGCTGGGACATGTATGGGAAAATGTGCCAAACCTAGTACGTATAATTTAGATAGTGAACAGCTAAGTATGTCATAAAAAATCATAGTATATGCCTCATAATACACAACATTAGGTGAGAGTAATAGAAGCAAATATCATGCTAGAATTGAATATCATCTCAACGGCAAAGCGTATCATGCTGAAGGTGTCACATACTAGAACCAAATATTATTTCAATAACAGAGTATATCATGCCAGAGGTGTCACATATCACATACTATACTATGCTAGAACCAGAACCAAAACAAGAATATACACATAGCACATAGTGCTCGAACATAATCGTGTTCGCCTAAAACTACAATTAGAGTAACTCCTAATATATGATTTTCAAAAAATATAATAATAGAGGCATATTTCAAATATTTTTTTCAAATCAATAACATATACATTTTTTTTTCAAATCGAAAGCAAAGTATGGCATATTGCAAATTAGCTCACTGCAATTCAAAACAATTTCAAAATACATGTCTCAGATTTTATTATTCAAATCAATTAATCACATCATAATAAATTATTTATTCATCTCGTAAAACTCACTTTAAAAATGAATAACTGACTAACATCTAAAACGCATGCATAGAATAAGTATTATCACCCACAATACAAGTTAGAACCAAAAATCCAAATTTTTGAATAACGAGCTCAAAGGTCGTAACATACCTCCTTAGGCGTATCTACATCACAATGATTTAAAATTAAAACCAAAACTGAAACTTAACCCAATTAAGGATCTTTAAAATGGGCCCTAACCCCATTTGGGAACCTTAGCACGCATCCCGAGTTTCACTACTTTAACACCTTGGCCTAAAAACGAACTGATAAAATGAACAAATCTTATGTAAAAACTCTTAAACTAAAATGAACCAATTTTAAAAATCCCCGAACAGGCCTAAACCGACCTAAACCAACCCTAAACACACTGAACTGGCATGAATCGGCCTCAAACACCATTGAAAAGGCTTGAATCTGCTTTAAACAAGCCTGAATCAGATGAATTAGCCTCAAACATCATAGAAGTAGACCAAACACACCTTAGAATTAGATTGAACTGGACTGAAAACACCTCAGAACCAGATTGAACAGAACCAAAACACCTCAAAACCAAGTTGAACTAGACCCAAACACCTCAAAATCGGACTAAATTGGACCCAAACACCTCAAAATTGGGCTGAACCAGACCTAAACCCTCAAAACTAAGTTGAATCGGACCTAAACACCTCAGAACCATACTAAACTAACCATAAATGCCACTGAACTGACCATAAATACCTAAAACTAGATTAGTTCTATCAAATAAACTACAAATGCAGAATGAGCCAGTCCCAAAATTACTAAAATTAGACTGAACCCGGTTAGATCTACTCAACACTTGATTGAACAAAATTAGAATTGCTCAAAATAATACTGAATCGGACTAAAATCCCTAAAATTGGACCCAACTATGCAAAACTAAGTTAAAGCAGTTGAATAACCCTTTAAATTGGCTTAGATTGGCTCACTTTAATCGAACTTGTTCTCTTGAAACGATTTGACCTAGATCGGCCGAGTCGAATTGGCACGAACTTGGATGCCATCCTGATCCTTTCTCCTTCATTTGAAAACCTAGGTTCCAACCTGGTTGACAGTAAAATAACCTAGAAACTTAAAAACTTGAATTTCAAGTTATACTTCGTTCTCAATCTTCAATTTATGGTTGGAAACATGAAAACTGATGCCAACAGAGCGATTTCTAGGATCAATTTGACAAAATCACCAATCAAAATTGCAAAAACCCTGGGAAAAAGGATTTAGCTTCCATGGCAATTGTTGTAAGCAATTTGTACAATAGAAGGGGAAGAAGGCAAATTGTTTCAAGGGAATTCTTCTATTTCCTCGTACGAGTATTTATACACAACCTATGGCAATTAATTTGCATCAATTTATCTAATTTTTGATCCCAAAGCATCCAGTTGGTGGCTGACTAAAAGTCTTAGCCCTTTAACTCTGTCACGACTTGAAAATTAGATACGTAACTAGCGCAAGGGTCAAAATAAATCTCAACCCTGCAAGTTTGATAGAAAGCACAAAATTTCACTGGATTGAAAATCTAATATAGATTACAAGATAATCCAAACCATACTAACTGAATTGTCAACATAAAACATAAAACCTGTCTGTAGTCAAATGGAGCATACTAAAATCCCAGGAATATAAAGCATGATGGAAACTATATAACTAACTCTGAAAAATCCAAGTAGAAATAGCTAATAATATAGACTCCTCTCAGATAGCTAGATCCATCGGACCAACATACCTAGAATCAAAAAAAAATAATTGTGAGTCTATAGACCTAGTGAATAATAATTTGTATTTATGAGAACAAAGGACATGCATACATATATAACAGGTAATTTATTGAAAACAAATTTTTCACAAACACTTTCTATAATTTAGGGAGTTCGTAATCCAAAATGCAACATATATCAGAAACAGGACAGCGACTCTCAATGAGCCGAAATCAAGATGGTGGCATATCAGCTCATCGATAAATAGGACGGTGACATATTAGCCCACCAATAAACAAGATGGTAACATATCAATCTGCTGATAATCAGGACAGTAACATATTAGCCTACCGATTAATCAGGATGGCAACATATCAATTTGCTGATAATCAAGACGGCGAC
Source organism: Thlaspi arvense (assembly GCA_911865555.2). Classification (NCBI taxonomy): domain Eukaryota; kingdom Viridiplantae; phylum Streptophyta; class Magnoliopsida; order Brassicales; family Brassicaceae; genus Thlaspi; species Thlaspi arvense. The sequence goes on from CAJVSB020000734.1 coordinate 228,044, forward strand.
ACACAGTCAGCCGGAATATATGTATATAGGTTAAGGTACCCAGGCTAATGTCTACTACCATTAACTATAGTATTCTAAAATCTGAAACTCCCTCAAAAAACAATTTTTTCTAGAAATAACAGAACAATTTAATAGAATCTTTGCAATTACTAACATAAACTAAATCAAATGTAAATAATAGATAGTGCTTCAAAATAATTTCAAAAATTACATGCATGTCCCTTGTTATACATTTTAACAGAATTTTGATCAAAAATTTTCAAAAAATAGATATATCATATAAAACCAGATTTATCACAAATATGAAAAACAGTAAATGCTTATAACTACACATTATTACTCATAGAAAGATGAAAATCGAGAAATCTAACCTCTGACAACATGAGCTCAACAAGAACTGTTTGAGCAATCTAAAATTATAATATAATGAAATATCTTAATTTGTGTCTTTAATGTATCCAAGAATCATATAAATGAAATTTTCTAATCAAAGAATCAAATAAAATTTTAGATTTTCGTGCCTAAACCCATACCTAGGCTACTAAAGTCCCAAACTAGTCAAATAAGCCATGAATCGAGTACCAAGTCATGAATTAATCTCATAAAACATAAAAACCAATATATTAAATATTAAAACTATTATTAAATGTATTGAACCAATTATGAACTAGCTATTAGAAGGCTGAACAGGCCATGAACCGATCTTTAAATCATTGAACCGATTGTATATCATGTTCTACTTCACTGAACCTGTCATGAACCGGACTAAGAAACACTGAAGCAGCCTTAAAAGTCACTAAACTGGCTTTTTATATGCTGAACTAGCCGTTTGATGCACAATTCCCTTTGAACCATGCTTAAAACGACTTAATTTTTCCCAAACTGGCTTTAAACTAGATAGTCCATTTATTAATCTAAGTTTTTGTGTCTTGAATCGGAGGAAAATCGGTTAAAATCCATGTGAACCAGCCTTTTTTCCCATTTTGTAATTATTTATTTGTTTCTTTTTAATTATCACTCATCCAGATCTTGGATTTGGTTTTTAGCCAACCCGTATGGAGAACCTAGACCAATGCTTATTAATTTTTCTACCCCAACCACGCCCCAATTACTTACGGACCCAGCCCAATGGCCACAGTCCTCCAAAAAAAAAACTAACTAAATTTCCAAGCCCAGACCCGTTTTAGGCTTGAACCTTCTCTACCCTGATTCATCATAGAGCCAATTCATCACTCGAGTCTCACGTAACCCAATCAAAACATTTCGAAAATTAAATTTAAATTTGAAAAACTTACTTGATTCTTTCTTTGTAGATTTGTTCAATTTAAGATAGGCAACCTTCCAGCAATTACTTGCTTTCTTGATCCAGCCAAAGGTGGAAGGAATTAGAAATTTTGTCTAGTCGCACATTCGTGTCTCCTCGAGAGGAGTTTCTATGTAATTTTATTGATTGATGAAGAATCTCACAAATTGATCTTGGGTTTTGATTTCTTGAGAGTTGTGTTTAGACATTTAATTTGGGACTAAATCATGTAAATGTTCCTAATTGAGCAAAATTGGTAACTTGGATCTTTGGGTGAAATCTCATATCCGTTTCTAAGATTTTGTTTTCAATTTCGTCCCTATTCTTTTGATTTCCTTCTGATTTGGTCCTTGGTCTTTTAATCTTGTTTGATGCAGCCCCGAGTGCTTTAGTTAATTCAATTCTAGCCTTGAAAGTTTTAATTACCTTAATTAAGTCCTTTAAGTTTTCAAAATTAACATAATACCCCAAAATTTTGAGGTATTACAAATTCCTATTTCTTTATTCTACTCCCTCCACATTTCCAATTCGACCCCTGCACTCCAGCATCTCCCCCTCCTAGTCCTCCCTATTTAATTTCTTTCAATTTGACCCCTAACAGTTTTGAAATTGAGCCCCAAATTTTCTGATTTCTTACTCAACCCCCAATTCTCTTAATTTCTTCACTCACATCCCCCAAAATTTCTAATTGGGCCCCTACGCTTTCTATTTCATGCAATTAAGCCCCTCATAACCATAATTAATTAATTTTTGAATCAATTTGGTGGAAAATGGGGTTGTTACAAATAATAAAAAAATATGTAGATATTACATTGTTCTTATATACTTTTAGATTTCAGTAATTAAATATTAAATAGTAAAAATATGCATAAAGTTAAAATATTTAAAATACATGTTAGTCATATTCATATTATTCAAATCTAGTGAGTTAGTAAAGAAGATTTAAGAATATATAAAAAAGATTTAAAAAATATATGCTTAAGGTTTTGGAAAGTAAATTTGATGATATATAAAGAGAGAAAGAGGGCAAATGAGAGATTCACGGTGTTTATTAAGTGTATTTTGGTCCTTTTTATTTAGTATATCTTCAAATAATGATGTACTAAAAGAAGGGTTGACATGAGTTTTTATCAATATCAACAACTAATAACAGCAGTCTTATGTTAGTCAGTACATTCCTGACTAACTGTTGATAAACCCAACTTCTTAAGTTAGATATCTAACTTTTGTGACAATACAAACGAGAGGTGAGTTTGTTTAGATTAAGTCAAAGGATGTACTAGATGTAGGTGAGCTAATCAATTTATAACTGTTGATTATGGTAAAGGATAATATTAGCCATTCAATGAGTGCATTCAATTTTAAACCATAAATACATTGTATTTGATAAAATGACTAAAATAACCTTTATATTTTTATATAATTTTATTTCTTTAAATAATAATAGGTAAACTATATTAAAAATTTTCTTTTTTTTTTTCACTCTATTGTTTCTCTCTTAAGAATGGCTTGAATGAGTACTCCTTATAAATTATAAATATTTATTAATATGTCATAATTTAAAATTTAATTATTAAATTTTTAATCTTTCAAGAATGCCTTCAAGAAATCTACTACTAGTGGCTGGGTTTTGGTTATCGAAATTAAACTTAATTTATTTAATATAATATTTAATAATATTATTAATAATTAATTATAATAATGTATTTTATTGTTAATATTACTAATATTATTAAAGTGATAATATTTATTCATATGTAATATAAAGATTAAAATAATAAAAGAGAGAAAATGTGAAGTAAGTGAGATAAAAAAATGTATTAAAGATAGAAATTTTTATAAGAAAAGTTAAATGGATGAAAACCTGTATTAAATGATAAATTTTATAACGTCACGGACTAAATGACAATATCCAAAAAAATATAAAATGTAGTTTATATCCAAAAAATATCAAAAACTAGCATGCAAGTCATTAAAGTTGTTAAATTTAAATAATTGTTCATCATTTTATTGGAAGAAAAAAAACTCACAAGATTTGTTTAATATAATCCTATATATCTGATAACTAACAATTTGCGTTAAAATAAATAAATATTTATTATACTCAATACTAGTAGAAGTAATTATTTTTTTTAAAAAAAACTCGACACTTAAATTAAAATATAAAACTCTATGGGAAGGAAATTTTAAAAATATTTAAGTGAACAAAATCACATAGTTATAATAAAATAAAAAGTTGAAATTATGCATTAGCAATCATTTAAAAAAACTTACTGATTTATGAACACTAATGGAGCAATGTGTTCTGAAGGGGGGTCCCCCCAAGCTAACTGATTATTATTATAATATACTATTATATAAAATAAAATTTTCCCCCTACGCATAAACATCTATATATATATATTTATATATGTATACACACACACAAATGCGCGCATACTCCATTGAATGACTTGTATGAAAAAAATAAAACTCTATGATAAAATTAAAACAAATTTAAAATTTGAGAGTGAATTAAGAGTTTAAAATAAAATAATAATAATATTGGGGGATTGTTTTAAAACTGATAACAAATTTATAAGGACCAAAAAATAAACACTTATATCAAAATAATAACCAACACATTATTCACCTTCTTCCTTATACAACTGATTATCTGTATTCAAAATAAGCAGAATTTTATTATGCGATTTGAACTAGGGAGGGTCAAAAATAAAACAGAAAGTATAATTATAATACATTAACTTAAATTTTTTTTATATATTTGGCTTTTATATTTTTACTCTTTTATACTTATATCTTAGATCCGCCATTATTTATAAATTATAGGATTTGGTCATATTTTTAAAGTATCAACATTCAATTTTAAAAAATAAATAAATAAATAAAAATAATATTTTCAATTGAATAAAAATAATATCAATAATATTTTATAATCAAAACCAAAAATTAATTTTTATACTATAAAATAATATTTTACATAATAATATATATTTTTATGTAAAAGCATAAAAATAATATTTTATATTTGTTTTTGAAGTACAAATCTTTCAATCGAATTATATTTATAAAATTTGAAATTTTAAATCTTAAGAGTTTAGCAATTTTATTTTAAAATTTTAAGAATTATAGGATTTAAATATTTAATTCCAGAAATAATCTCAATCATACTTTTATTGAAATTAAGAAGTTTTCAAACTGATTGTTAAACAATAAATTATACTAAAATTGTCATGTATAGGCTAATTTTAAGCAAATTGTAATGTTGTTTCAAACGTATATAGACATTAAGTGATAACCTTGAAATTATACCATTTTAATTAATGTTAGTATTTATTATAAGTAAAATAAAATTTACATTAATATTTAATATTGGAATGAATTTGATAAAACTAAAAATTAACTGTTCAAAAAAATAAGTAGTAATTAATTTTAATACAAAATTAATTAAATTTTGAATCTTAAATACTAAAAATTTAAAGTTATATGTGATACATTTTAATCAAAATTAAAGGTATCTTATCTTAGTCAATTTCAATAATTAGTAATAAGTAAAAAATATTTACATAAATATAAAATTATTTTCACATAATTTATAATTTAAATATTAAATGTTAAATATTAGTGAATATATATAAACTAAAAATATTTCCATAAATTATTTCAAATAAATACACATTACTTATTATTTCAAAATTAACTATGTGAGATAGTATTAAATATGAATTGTTAAACATGAAAAATGAGTACTAGTTAGATTTTAATACTAAATTAATTAAGTATTGAATTCTTAGATACTAAAAATTAAAGTTATATGTGACAACTTTTAATTTAAATTAAGGATATCTTGTTTCAATCAATTAGGAATTAGTAATAAGTAAAATAAAATTTACATTAACATTTAATTATTTTTCTATGCTCTTAAATTTAAGTATTTAAATATTAAATATTTAAGTATATATATATTTAAATAAGTTATAAATACATGTTATTCATATTCATATTGAAGAATTTAGATTTTTTGTGAGAGACATGTACAATTTAATTAGATTGTTCTAATTAGATCCTTCAATAGTGAGTAAAATAATAAAAAAGACTTAAATAAAATAAAAGACACCAAATTATTTGTAATACCCCAAATTATGGGGTTGATTAAGTTAAAAATAAATATCAAGGGTTTAATTAAAAGAAATAGAAAATTATAGGGTTTAATTGAAATATTAAGGGCTAAATTAAATGAAATAGAAATTGTAGGGGTCCGAACATAAAGCATCAAAATTGTCAAGGACCAGAACGCTTGAGGACTAGACTACAAGGACCAAATTGCAAAAATCAAAAAAATTGATTTTGAATGCTTGTAATGTCTAGATCCATGATTAATAACCATCAAAATTGTAATCCATCCAAACGTTTTTATTTAAAACTTTTATATAATCTTGTGTGATGGAAGAAGAGCTACAAAAGCCCTCAATCAATTTCTAGAAATTTATCCTCTAAATTGGTCAATTTTGCAATTGTTTGTCCACCAATCTGTTCACCATAGCTAAAGCTTTTAAGCTTAATTTTGGCTAAATAAGCTACTTAAAAGCCAAATTCGAGAAGCCAGCTGAGTTGCCTGACTATTATGAGTGTTATTGTCCAAAAGGCAACTCAAGAAGGGGGGTGAATTGGGTTTTTATCGTAGAAGTTTAGTGTGTGAAAAAATTAAAAACAATAATAATATTGAATCAAATAAACTAATACAATTCACTTAATAATAAACATAAAATAATTTTAAATAAAGTAAAGAGAGTAGGGATAAGAGATGCAAACTCTTTTATAGTAGTTCGACTTGCTACCCAAGTTTATGTCTACTCTCTCGAGCTTCAACTAGCCAAGGTTCCACTAAGTCTCCTGCACTTGATAGAGGCAAGAAATTCCGAATACAAATAAAGTCCTTGTACTTGACAGAGACAAGAAATCCCGATTACAAAGCCTCTAATTCGGTGAGTTTCAAATACCAATACAAATTGTAATGAAAATGGAGTAGAAATGTAGCAATTTCTCTTAAGTAGGATTAGCTACCACTCATGTACAAAAATGATTTCACTTCAAAGAGACACTCTCTAGAATAAAACAATTTCCTCTATGCACTTTTTGATCTAGTAATAAACAATATAGTATAAAGAATTAGAGAAAGATTGATAAGGCTTTTGAGAGCTTGTTGTTGTGTCTTTCTCCCTTCAATTTATGCTCCTTTTATAGGCAAAAATACAAAGGAGACATTGGCCTTTGTGAAAGACAAAATCATTTCTCAATAGTAACTGCACATTTTCAAAAATTCAAATAAAATGGCTCCGAGGGTTCAAAAATTCTTAAACAATTCTTGGATACTTCTGAGTGAGTCTGTTTTCAAATGAAAAAGGAATCATTGAATTATAGTTCACCGTTTGAGAGAAATGATCAAAAGTTCATCAATATGTCAGACTGTAAAATTGCTTTTGTCAAAAGTTGTTGGTCAAGTTCAAAATTGTCTAGAAATTTGAATTTGTATTCAAAAATAACAAATTATATATTTTTGAAAATCTATATAACGTCTACTTTCATTCAAAATTGGATTCGTACAAATTTGACTTTTACATTTTGAGATATGATAAAAATACTATACTATACTCATTTTGTCTGCTGACAGTGTAACTCAGCAGAAAGATCCACTTTGAAAAGTTATCTCTGACAATCTATAAGTGTAAAATGTGCATATAATATATGCACTTAAAGCTCAGCACGTCTAATTTATAAATAAAATTAATTCAGAATTTTATTTATATTATAAGTTATATTTTATTAATTAAAACAAATATTGTGCAGATTTCAAAATGACTTTTTTAGAAAATAATATATGAGATTGATATAATAAATTGCTTTAATACAAAATAATATATACGATGAATTATATATCAAGATAAAGATATTTGAGTGTAGTTTCATATAAAATTGACTTTATAATTTTTTGATTTTTCTATAGTAAGATATAATTAATTTACTACACACATGTCTAATTTAATAGCTTCACAATCTAGTACAAGTAATGTATGTAGTTAAACAATAAACTTAATATTATAAATTGTCCATATTATCCATTATATAAATATATATAATACTTATAATTTGTTTTGTCATTATCAAAATAAATATGAAACCTTAAGGCTAACAAGTGTAGATCTACAAAAATTTTAAAGAAATTAGAGGTAAAAATTCAGAATTTTGTTGAAAAAAGAAACTGGGTTTAGAAGATAGACCCGTTTGGGAATTTAGGCTTGTTGTGACCCGAACCCTCTGATAACTGGGTTTGATTTTTTGGTTGGGTTGTGATGGCCCAGATGAGACTGGGTTGGAATGTTTTTGGTTTGGGCCATGGCTAATGGGCCAAGCTATTAACTAATTCGAGCCAGGGTGTCGAGCCAGATCAAGATCCAAATCTTGGATCTGAAATAGAAAATAAATAAATAAAAGGATAAATAAAAGAAAAATTAGAAAACCGACCAATTCAAAGGGTTTATAACTGGTTCATTTCCAGTTCAAGGCAAAATAAGTTTTAATAATAAATAAACTAACTGATTAACTATCGATTCAAGGGTAAACTGGCCAGCTCAATGTAAAAATTAAGGAATTAAGGTATTTAATTGCCGATTCAACATTAGTTTGGCTGGTTTAGTATATATTAAGCCCGGTTTAGGGTATTAAATGCTTAGGTCAATGGATTTCAGATTAGTTTTGTATAGAACTAATTTGGTTCAGTGATTAGAAGCTTGTTAGGGTTTTAATGGCCAATTCAGTGTATTAGAAGTCGGTTCAGTAGGTTTTATGGCTGATTCAGTGGATTTCATGGATGGTTCAGTGGATTTCATGATCAATTTGGTGAGTTTAAGTTTCAGTTCAGTGATGTTATGACCGGTTCAAGATCGGTTTAGCACTGCAATGATTGGTTTAAGGGTTAAATAGACTGGTTTTATATTTTTTGAGTCTGATTCAAGAATGTAGTACTCGGTTTATGAATTATTTGATCAGTTCAAGACTTTAGACTTTTTGATATGGGTTTCGAACACGAAAACCTAAGTGTATATTCAAGTTTGGGATGGGGAATTAAATTTAAATTAAATATAAGGTATATTACATCCTAAAATAAAGGCTTTGTTATTTTAGATTCCTTGTTTGATCATCGTCGAGATGTGTCGCTGAAGCTCGAATTCTCCAGTTCTGTAAATAGTAATATGTATTTATATGTGTTACAGTTTTCCTCATCTGTTATATATCTAGTTCCACATGATTGGTTATTTGAATACAATTATTTCAAATTTTGAAATTTAACTTGCTATAAAAACTCATAGGGGACATGTATGTAATTATTTGATTTGTTTTGAAATTCTTGAAAATTTGATTCTTGTTATTGTTATGTTTCAAAATTTGGAATTTGGTTAAATTTTTTCTACTAAGATATGGAAAAGTACTTTAAGGGATTATTAAACTATTAGAACACTACAACTAACGGTCGTAAACGTTAAACTAGGTGCACTTTGGCTTGTATATTCAGCTAGTAGGAGTGGTATTAGACTATCATGTTGGGCCAATATGGTAGACCTATTTATTGATTATCGGTAAACTATGAGGTCGTTGTCTTGTTTCCTGTACATCAGCAAACTATGAGGCCGCCGTCCTGTTTCCTTTTATGTTTTATGTATGAGCTCACTAAACCTGTATAACTTGTAAAATCTTATTTTATGGTAAAAATGATCCGATTCAATTGTATACTTGTCCCTTGTTCATGTAAATGTATATTATTATTTACTAGATTTTTTATTTTCATATCTAGGTTCAGCTCAACCAACGGATCCTACTGCATAATGGGGATCCGTTATTCCCAATACTTCGAGTCTATATCATAGCAGTTAGTCTTTATTCTCCATTTCTATTTGATTTTGTTAGTTGCTTTTAGTTAGCTCTGTTGATCACATACAGGTTTTCCAATGTAATGACATGTTTAATGGGATTTATGCTTATATTTCAGAATTAATGTTATATTTGGCTTTAGTGTTTTCCAATTATTTAATAGCTGCCACATATGAAAGATTTGTGGGGTTAAAATCTATCCTAACCCTAGTGCCGGTAGAGGATTTGAATTTTTGGGTCATAACAAAGTTGATATCAAAGCCCTAGGTTATTTGTGATCATTGGAGTAATGTTCTTCTACAAGGTCTCACTTATGACTATGCGCGGACCATTTTTATAATCAAGAGGCTATAGAAGGGTGATTAGGAGTCATTTTGATTTCAAATGTTAACTTGATCTTGTACTCATTTTAACCCTTGTCATTTTATACTCTGTTTGAAAACCTCTAAATAGATGGATGCACCATTCAAAAACCCAATTCAGGATTCTGAAAACAAGGATTTAGCAATTCTTGAGACGCCCTGAGATGGATCACCTTCTCTTGAGGTACGATTGGATGGACAACCCTTCGTACCAACTAGAGGATAGGGGCAGACCAAGAGGCAAAGGAAGAGGTTATCAGAGGATGATCGACCTAGTTGGACTGGTAGAGCTTGAAAAGGATACTCAACCTACTGATACTTCTGACAGAATGGTCGGGGTTATGTTGGGGATACAGGGTATGTAGTAGACGATAATAGCGAGCATGACCGAGATACAGCAGACTCTGATTACTCTAGTGGAGAGGTTAGTGGACTAGGGGAAGACTGAAGCTCTAATTAAAACTAGTCTTGGAGCACCAAAGGCTGGATCGGGTTTGATTTTGAGGACTCGAGAGGCTTTGCCACGGATTGGGTAGGAGCTGACATAGCGGAGGCTGGAGGTCTGGACAAAGGTTGGGATTGCATAGGCAATTTCGGGGCAACATCAGGTTAACCTGAAGCATCGGGTTCAAGATTTTCTCAGATTTAAGCCACTAACTTTTTCTGGGTAGGGGACCACTGAAGATCCACAACAGTTCATTGATAAGATGGAGATCATATTCGAGGTAATGAAGTGCTTTAGCCCTAGGTGTGGATAGTTGGCCATATGCAGATTACATGATCTAGCTCGGTCTTGGTATAAGACCGCATTGTTTGGCAGACCTCAGGAGGCGACACTGATGACTTGAGATGAGTTTGTGAATGCCTTTATGGACCAATATTTATCTACCAATAGGAAAGATCAGTTTGTAGCGGAGTTTGAGTGTTTTTGGTAGACCCATAGCATGACAGTTCTAGATTTGAAGCTTGTTTCAATCATCTTTCCTGGTATACTCACATTTGGCAATTAACGAGCGAGAAAAAGGCTAAGAGGTTCATTCAAGGATTAGTAGAGCCTCTATTCCAAGTTCTAGGCTCTTATATGGGGAACTATACATATACTGAGACAGTGGATGTAGCTTAAGTGATTGAGGTTAGGAGTTTTGAGCAGAGAGCTTTTAAAGACACAAGGAAAAAGGCTAAGCACTCAGAATTCTTTAGTGGCAATTAAAGTTTCCCTCTAGGATCTAGTTTTCAGAGTTAGCAGTGCATTACCCAAACCGAGCTGACACACTCTGGCCGTCTATTTACAACTTCTTAGCATTAGCTAGCGAGACTAAGAGCATGGTATAGTTAGAGCAATATAGTTCAGTGCCACATAGTCAAGAGGCCCCAACTTGCCGTACTTGTGGGCATAAGCATCGAGGGCATTATCATGGAGAGAGTGGTGCTTGCTATCAGTGTGGTGACCTTGGGCACAAGATTTGAGATTGTCCACGGATACAGCTTGGTGATAACTAGGCAATGAGTTAGTCAGATAGAGTAGCTTCGTCGCTTCCTGAGTAATTGGTTTAGGGATAGGGACAAGGCTCTAGTGGTAGAGGACGAGGCTAGTTTAGGAAAGGCCAGCACATGTATATGCCTTGACTAGGCAAGACACCTAGGTGTCCAATGCAGTGGTGACAAACATGATCATAGTCGACTCATTCGATGCATGTGTATTATTTGATCCTGAATCAACTCATTCTTATGTGTCTCCGAGTTTTGTTGCTCGATTCAATTTTTTATGTGTTGCTTTGGAGCAGCCTTTTCTTGTGGCTACCTTTGTAAGGAGCCTGTTCTAGTTAGGCCAATGTACAAGTCCTATTTAGTTAGAGTGGTAGATAGGGAGTTCACAGTTTACTTGATTATCCTAAATGTTATTGACTTTGATATGATATTAGGTATGGATTGATTGACCTCTTGTTATGCCACCTTAGACTGCTGTACCAAGATAGTGAGGTTTGAGACACTTGGAGAACTGCCATTAGTAATTAAGAGTGATTATAACTTAACTCCTACTCGAGTGATTTCTTATATAAGGGTTAGGCGATTGTTATGTAAAGTATGTCAAGGATTCTTGGCTTTGATCAAAGACACCCGAATCTCAAAACCTAGCATAGAATCAGTTTCCAGTAGTGAGTGAGTTTGCTGATGTGTTTTCCGAGGAGTTGCTTGGTGTTCCTCCCGAGTGTGAGATTGAGTCCTATATTGACGTAGTTCCTAACACACAATCGATCTCTATTCCTCATTACCAAATGGCAGTAACAAAACTTAAGGAATTAGAAGAATAATTGCAAGATCTTCTTAACAAGGGTTTCATTCGACTAAGCACTTCTCCCTAGGGTGCTCCAGTGTTGTTTGTAAAGAAAAAGGATGAAAGTATGCGACTATGCATAGATTATTGGCAATTCAATAAGGTGATAATCTGTAATAAGTATCTATTACCCCAGATAGACGATTTGTTTGATCAGTTTCAAGGAGCGATGTATTTTTCAAAAATAAACTTGCGATTAGGGTATCATCAGTTGAGCATCAAACTTGATGATATTCCAAAGACTACTTTTTCAAACTAGATATGGACATTATGAGTTTTTGGTTACGTCCTTCGGTTTGACAAATGCTCCAGCTACTTTCATGGATCTGATGAATCAAGTGTTTAGGTTCCTAGATCGATTAGTGATTGTCTTCATTGATGACATCTTAGTGTACTCCAAGAATAGAGAGGAGCATGAGTCACATTTACAAAAGATATTCTAGACTTTGAGGGAGCACTATTTATTTGCAAAATTTTTCAAGTGCGAGTTCTAACTAAATAAAGTGACTTTCCTTGGGCACGTAGTTTCTAAGAAAGGAATCATCATTGATGAGAGCAAAATTTAGGCAGTACAATGGTGGCCTACACCTAAGTCTGTTATTAAAATCTACAGCGTTCTTGGTTTGGTTGGGTATTACTGTCAATTTGTAAAGGATTTCTCGAAGATTGTTGCACCTTTGACCTAATTGACATAGAAGAGAGCAAAGTTTTAATGGTATGATGCCTGTGAAAAGAGCTTTCAAGAACTTAAGAACTGTCTAACTTTTGCACCAGTTTTAGCATTACCTTTGAGGTTAGGAGATTTTTCAGTTTACTATGATGCTTTTAGAGTTGGTATGGGATGTGTATTGATGTAGAACGACTATGATATAGCTTACACATCCAAACAGGTCAAGAAGCATGAGCAAATTACCCTACTCTTGACTTGGAGTTGGCGGCGGTTGTGTTTGCACTAAAGATTTGGAGACATTATTTGTATAGAGAACCTTGCAGGATCTACACCAACCACAAAAGTTTGAAGTATATTTTTCAGCAAAAAGATGTAAATCTTAGGTAGAGGAGATGGATAGAATTGCTTAAGGATTATGTTGTACTATCTTGTATCACCTCAGGAAGGCCAATGTAGTCGCCGATGCTTTGAGCAAGAAGTTTATGGGGAGTTTGGCGTATATCGCTTCAGTTAGATGACCATTGATAGATGAGTTACATGGATTAGAGTGAGGAGGTTTACAGCTCCGGATAGACCAATCTGGAGTATTATTAGCTCATGTCCAGGCCTAAATGTCTTTACTCGAGCTTATCAAAATAAGTCAAGATAAAGTTGCTAAGCTGTTAAAGGTTAAGGAAGAGGTTTAGACAGAGAGACACACTGAGTTCGAGATTGATGTCGAGAGAGTTCTAAGATGCAACACTCGTATTTGTGTTCTGAATGTTGGCGATTTGAGAAAGGTGATCATGGAGGAAGCCCATAACTCTAAGTATACCGTACATCCCGGTTCTACCAAGATGTATCAAGATTTAAAGCAATTGTATTGGTAAAAAGATATAAAGCAAGATATCACATATTTCGTATTCCAATGCTTCACTTGTCAACAAGTGAAAGCTGAGCATCAGAGGCTGACTAGATTACTTCAACAGATTGAGGTATAGAGAGGAAGTGGGAGTGGATCACCATGAATTTTGTTACAGGATTACCTCGCACACTTAGGGGATTTGACTCTAATTGGATGAGAGTAGATCAATTGACTAAGTCGGCCCACTTCATTTCGGTGAAGATAACATAAGATTCCCCCCCCCCTTGCATATGCATAATTGTATATAGATGAGATAGTAAGACTCCACAAGGTCCTGGTGTCTATCATCTCAAATAAAGGGCCTCAGTTTACATCTAAATTTTGGAGGGTTTTTCATGAGGTCTTAAGCACTCGATTGGATTTCAGTATGGCTTTTCACCCTTAGACCAATGGACAGTCCGAGAGAACGATTCAGATTTTAGAAGATTTGTTATGGGCTTGTGTTATGGATTTCAGTGGTTACTGAAGTCAGTACTTACCATTAATAAAGTTTGCTTATAATAATAGTTACTAGACAAGTATTCAGATAGCACCTTTCGAGACCTTATACGAGCAGCATTGCAGATCTCTGGTGGAGTTTATCTATTTCTTAGTATAAGTAAAAGATTAGGATTAAGTATTAGAGAATATTCTGTTTATTTTGTGATTGGTCTCGTTCTTTTGACTGAGATTTAGGAGAATATCTCCTTAGATGGTGTCAAGATTTTTGATATGAATTTTATATTTTTATTCAATTATTTGTCCAGTATGATTCACTCTTTATCAGAAAACCTTAATTTAATTATACTAATCTTAAAGGAATAAATGATACATGGAGAGTTTATGTAAATAAATAAGATGGAGAAAAAAGTTTAAGACATAAAATGATTTTTACCATTTTTAAATTGACTATAACTTCATTGTATTGGACCTACTTTAATTAGATTAAATCTATCTTAATTAAATTGAGTCTAACTTAATTAAATTGAGCCTAACTAACTTAATTATGAAAATATTAAATCCATTCCGACAAGATAATTTAGTCAAATTCTATATTTTGGTTCCATTGGTCGAAATAATGTTCAATAACCCAAAATTGATTTAAAAACATTCAAGCCTACAAGAAAAATTAAAAAATGTGTTAAAATTATTTTTATAGAAATATATTTAATTAATGGACATAAGAATAAAAGTTAAGATTTTTTAGTGGAGCCTGTATAAAATGTTTTGTTCGCAAGAGATTAATATTGTTAAGAAATTAAGGTAAATAGAATTAGCATGTATAGCGATTTCCGTTCTTATTTTTGACCTCGGTCCAAAAAAAATAAAAATAGAAAAAAAAACAAGCTAGCATCTCGTTCCTACTCTCGCGCTTTTCTATTTCTAATTTCAGGCTGATACCGAATAACCTCTTCTGTCTTCTTCTCTCCCTCCATTTTAAACCATGAAAGCGTAAGCATCTGTATGTTTATCGACCTGAACAAACTCTTAAAGCTAGGCTTTAAAGGTTCGCATTTCCAGCAACACACAATCCGTTTATTCTTATCTACTTGTCCTCGGTTTCCACCAGGTCAAACGGTCCCAGTTTCGTTTGACGATACCATTCATCACGTGTCGTCTTTGATAAACCAACCCAAATGGGAAGAAAGCAAGCACCTGAAACTGATTGTTTCTCACATTCCTCCTTTGGTTGCTTCCCGTATTATTGCGCAGCAGAAAGACAACATTGAGCTCGGGTTTCGGTTTTTCAGATGGGTATGCAAACAATCCTCCTATTGTTATCATTTAGAGGGCAGAATTAATCTACTGCAGTTGATGGTATGTTGTAACTTATTTGTTGCTGCACAGAAGGCCGTTATTTTTTTGATTAAGGAGTGTAGTGGAGATGATGAAATTGAGAAGTTAATGGGTGCGCTTGACGACATGCGAGAGACTGGGTTTAGGCTGAACTACCCTTGTTACAGCACTCTCTTGATGTGTTTAGCTAAGTTCGGTATGGGTCCGTTGGCATTTCGGGTCTCTAGAAGAATGGCACGTGATGGATTTGTTCTAGGCCTTATTGACTACCGATCCATAATTAATGCCCTGTGCAAGAATGGACTTATACAACCTGCTGAAATGTTTCTATCGAGAATTTTGAGGAGTGGGTTCACTTTGGATGTTCATATTTATACATCTTTGGTGTTAGGTAGCTGCAGGTTAGGTGATCTTTCAGAAGCCTTCCGGGTGTTTGATATAATGTCTAAAGAGGATGGATGCAATCCCAACAGCGTTACATTCTCGGTTCTGATCCATGGTCTATGCGAAGCTTTTCAGATTGAAGAAGCATTTCGAATGAAGCAAGAAATGATTGACAAGGGTTGCCTACCAAGTACCCGTACATATACCATACTGATTAAAGCTCTTTGCGGCATAGGATCAATGGATGAGGCTTTAGGTTTGCTTAATGAGATGGTTATAAAGGCATGTAAACCAAATAATCACACATATACAGTACTGATAGCTATGTTGTGTGCGGAAGGAAGGATTGAAGAGGCTAATGGGATGTTTAGAGCGATGTTAAAAGATGGGTTGCTTCCTGGCACGGTCACTTACAATGCATTGATCAATGGTTACTGCAAAGAAGGGAAGGTTGAATCTGCTTTTGAGCTACTGAGTGTGATGGAAAGGAGAAATTGCAAGCCTAATATACGCACATATAATGAGCTAATGGAAGGTCTCTGTAGGGTTAATATGCCTTACAAAGCTTTGTTATTGTTGAGGAGGCTCCTCGATAATGGCCTATTGCCTGACAGAGTATCATACAACATTCTGATTGATGGATTCTGCAGGGAAGGGCAACTTAGAATGGCTTTCAACATTTTGAATTCAATGGAGAGACTTGATCTTGAACCTGATGGAGTTACTTATACTACATTAATTGATGGGCTCTGCAAACAAGGGAGACTGGACCAAGCAAATGGGATATTGGGGTTGATGATGAAGAGGGGAATATCTCCTGATGAAGTGACATGGACAGCTCTAATTGATGGGTATTGTAAGATTGGCAAAGTTGCAAATGCTTTTATGTTTTTTCAAAAGATGGTTGATCACAGTTGTCTGAGAAGCCCACATGCATTTAACTCTTTCCTTGATGTTCTCAGTAAACAACTCAGGGTGAATGAATCAAATGCAATGTTGGGCAAGATGGTGAAATCTGGTTTAGTTCCTTCTGTGGTGACTTACACAACATTAATTGATGGACTTTGCCGGGCAGGTTGTACTAGGCATTCACTGATTGTCTTAGAGCTTATGAAACAAGTTGGTAGTCTACCAAATGTTTACACCTACACTGTTGTCATCCACAGCCTTTGCCAACAAGGTAGAGTGGAGGAAGCAGAGGCTCTTCTCTTTAAGATGAGCCTTCTAGGACTATCTCCAAACTACATTACGTATTCTATATTGGTGAACTCACATGTTAAAGCTGGTAAGTTGGATAGTGCCTTTAAGATTCTAAGTACCATGGTGAGAAATGGTTGTCAACCAAACAGCTGTATCTATCATTCACTGCTTACAGGGTTTGTTATGCAAGGCAGAGAACTAAATCCAGAACCTATGAGATCTCCAAGTGATATAGGTGGTGCTGACTTAACTATGAGGGAGAATGGTGAAGCTTATGATTTTAATCATGCTTTAAGGGAGATGGATATTGGTAGTGCTTTTGAACTTCTTGATAAGATTAAGAAATGTGGCGGCTCCTCCATGGATGTGTACAATATTTTAGTTATGGGTTTATGCAAAGTGGGAAGAATGTCAGAAGTGGGTCATCTAGTCAAAGATATGGCAAGTCATGGTCTGTTTCCTGATAAAACTGTTTGTTCTGTGATCATTGAGCACTTTGGGAAGGAGCACAAATTTGATTACTGCCTTGAGTTCATCAAATTAATTGTCAATGAACGTATAATTCCTTCTATTACATCTTACTGTTCTGTGATACTCGGACTCCGCAAAGAAGGGAAGGTTGAAGAAGCCCAAAGACTAGTCTCTGATCTCTTCAAATTCACTGACATTGGGAAGAAAGCTGCAGTTTCACCCTATATTGAGTTTTTGGTAAAGGAAGATCAGCCCCATGAGTTCATTGAGCTTATAAAAGAGGTTGAGCAAACATATCGGTGTGACAGGCCAATTATCTAATTTTCTAGTGCAGTTCTTTGATAATTGGCCAGTCACATTGGGCTTGCATTGTTACCAAAATTTTGGGCTATTTGGTGACAAAACCATGGATTTCTTAACATCAATATTAACCTTTTGGTGCGAAACTTGGATGTAGTGAATGAGCCTGAACTTACCTCATCTGGGATAGGGATGGATCAATTCTGGCCTAAAGTTCATTGGCAAAAAAATCCCTGCATGTGATGGATTTGTATTTTATTCATGCTGGGAGTTCAAGTGGCATCAACTAGGTAAATTTTGACAGTGGCATTTAGGTGATTGAATTCTTCTGTGCAGTTCTTTGCAAAAAGTGACTTAAGAATTTATATTGTGATAGTTTGATCTGGTTAATTTATAGGTAGAAGCATCTAACAATGTTTTGTTTCACCATACTTGACTACTGAGGATAACCTTGAGGTAAATCTCAAATTAACTTCCTCTTTTTTGAAAAGAAATAAGTTAAGTGATGTTAAATCCACAGCTGTCTCTTCTCCTCTGCCATACATGAGAGGGCTGTAGGACCACAGGTTGTCTCACGTAGGTTTGCGGATGAGGAATGCTGGCCTGATTTTGACTATGCTATTATTTTTTGTCTTTTGGTATGGGATATCTCATTCATAATGATTGACTGAGATCTTGAGAATTCTAAATTCCAGAATCTTTTTTTCTTTTATTTTTAATTACTTGTTCTCCTCTATCACTCTGTTATAGGAGTTTAAAACTTTTATTAAATAACTTAGTGTATGCTCATAAAATTCCTGTGTGGTACATGAAATTTGCATATAAGCTCAGTTTGTTTGATGCATTGTAATATAACAAATCATGTAAATTGGTTTACATTGTGATGAATAATATATAATGATCAGCGGTAATTATCCTAATTAATAAATTGACATCGAAATGAGAGAGAGAAGCTATTGTAAATCTACTTTGACCTCCACTTATTACTTTCTTCTATGAATTTGCTCTAAAGAAATCCCTTCCATCTTCGCCCGCCTGCCTCCCATGTTTGATTTTGATGTAGTTGTGTAGAGTTTGAAAACTGTATTGACAGGTAGCCATTGTTTAATCAACCATTAATATTATTAGTGTGTTGTTTGGAATTGATTGGCCAAATCTTCATGTATTGAATGAAGATTCTGAATATATTTGTGCATAGTTGTCATACATAATTAAATGAAAGCAAAACTAGAGGTTGGCCTCTATTGGTATTTTTCTAGAAAGCTGTCATGTTTTCAAGAATAGATTATGCAGAAACTGATATCTGGAATCCATTTGGCCAATTGTTCTTCAGAACTGGTTTTGAAACAATTTCTGGAAAGTAACTCCATTTTCTGGATACAATTTGTGAGTATTTTTATTGTTGCAAGAATTATTTTCAAGAGAATGTCCACTACTCTATATTTTGTACTTCAAGATGATGTGACTACAACAGCATTTCTACATTATTAGTAAAATGAAAAACATCCATGCTCAACTTATTAGTAGTTATCTTCCTTATTTAAAGCATTACCTGCTAATAGGAATGATACAGTTGTTGTTCATTTCAGCAATTGATCATATAATTTTGTAGCAATTTCAGTAACTGGAATTTCCATTATTTGTTTTTAGTATCCCTCTCAGCCTTAATGTTCCCCTGAGCCTTACTCCCAGAAGTGATTTTCCTATATAGTCATGGATTGGAACAGTAGGCTATACTTTGAGAAGGGAATATATAGCAGCTAGTCTGGAAGAACTTGGCAAAGCAAATTAATCAAACAGTTAATTCTTCATATGTTCCTGGCTCATTGTCTATGGAAGCAGACATGGGGAACTACTAATGTAGCCCCAAGAGTGAAGTGTTTTATTTGGAGGGCATGTCCTAATGGTTTAGAAGCAAATGAGTACTTAGCCAATAGAAGACTGAGATTGTTGTATGCTTTGACCTGTATGGATGGGATCGTGAGGCTTCTGAGCCAGAAGCTAGTTCTCATCCTGCAATAATTGCACTGCATAGCAATAGTGGGCTATAATGGTACAAGGCAAGCAGTTCCATCTTCATCCTCCCCCTTTCTCTCTCTTTTCATTGCCTGCATATGTATTTCCAAATGTGGTGTTTCTCTTCCATCATACAATGGTTTCTTTGTAGTAGAATGGGTATATGGTATTGAGTCTATTATAATTGTTTTCTACGGTGAGTGGTAAACATCAACTTCGGCGAATATGAGGTTGAAGTGATTCAAAAAGTTACTAAAATGTATGATAATTTTAGAATATGGAATAAGAAATTATGCCAACGTCAAAAGAGGAAGTTATGAAAGTAGATTCCCATGAAACTCGGTTCTTGATATATGTAAATGCTATTTTTGCTGGGTTCCTTTTCACTGAAGTATAGAAGAAAGATCATGCATTCAAGAGGAAACTGTCTCTGTGGAACTTAAAGATCCGCCCTACAGCCTCTTCCTACATACTTCTTAACCCCTCCTCTGTACTCCGTTGACACACATTCCTTGACATATATTTATGCCTTTCACATTTTTGAACAAATATGGATGGCAAGTGAATGCACACATTTTTGGATGAAAGTTGAGCACTGTCTGGTTTAAAGGTGATTTTCACATATCCTCTCTTCTCTGAACTTGAATAGCTCGTGTGCTTTTCATTAATATTTTTAATTTTTCGATTCATTATCTTTTAGTGATGATGTATGCATTGGGGGATATGCTACTGATTGCATTTTTATTTTGTTTTTATTTTTTAATATGACCTCTATAGCACCAGCACTGTGCATCAATATAATGTATTCTACCTATGTTCTGTTTGTGTGCTTGCAATATGATGACAAAATTTTTCTTTTTACTAGTTGGGATATGTCAGGACCACACAAAAGCATGTGTACATGACAGTCTTACAGAACGAAACTTGTTTAACTTACAAGGATGAGTCTACTTAAGTGATATGGTTTACAGCTGCTGGTACAAAGAAGAGAGTTTGTGCACTGGTTTGGATTTCTGGTAGTAAGCTTGGAGAACATTTTTCTCATAGCAATGAAAGAAACTAAAATTTCCATTTTGCTCCAGGGGTAGGTGGATTGACATTATGTCGGAAGAGGGAGACAATTTCCTTTCATTTCATCAAAACAGGTGATCATGAATATTTGATCTGGATTTATGATGCTGTGGTGAGTTTGAATGTTTGCACTTCATTTGCTAAACCGGAATACATTTAAATTTTCCTTAGATAAGTAGAAAAACACCTGCCAGTTCTCTCTTCATCTTGTTTTTAGCGCAATTTTTAAGTGCCTTTTTCTCTGACTATGGAAGTGATTACTTGATCTACATAGATTCACATGGCAAATTTTTTGAAAATGGTTTCTCTGCCTCAATATCTCTCACATAATCAACATTAACTATTGGATTCTTTAGGAGAAAAAGTAGAAGGGAGTTTGAAGTTGGACCTCTTAATTAGCAAATGATCCTCTCAAATCTCAACAGACTTTGACAATAAGAAAAATTTATGTACAAGAATATCTGTAGGTTTTGAAGTACTTGCCAATCAATTTTATGTTGCATTTTATTCATCTTGCAGGATGTTGAAGTTCCTGTTCCCTGCCAAAGAGGATGAGGTTTTGCTAAAGCTGGACGCAGCAAGTATAAATCCAGTTGATTGGAAACTTCAGAAGGCCTGCTTGTCTATGTTTTTTATCGGAAGTTTCCTCATGTGCCCATGGTTGTTAATAATGCCTGAAGGCGTGCTATGGCACATAGCATATCAATGTGCACCCTTTGCGCATTGATGCACTATGCAAGTTGGACTGAAAAGTCGTGCACGTGATGGCACGCTATGTGCGCCATAGCACAATAGTGCAGCGCACCATATAGCACGCTATTCTTTGGCCGCTTAGTGAAGGGAAAGATGTAAAATACTTCGTTGTGCATTAGTAAGCCCTTCCCGCCTCCCTTTGCTCATCATCTACACTTCTTGCCTCTCTCAAATCCAATTTGCAGTCAATTACAAATGCAAAGCAGCCCCAAGCTTGTTGCAAGTAGAGGCAAAGCAGCCCCTTGTAGTTGGTCGTTGTAATTGCAATCTCACATCAACCCAGGACTTGGAATCTCATGTTGACCATTTATGACTCACAAGTTAGGGTTTCTTTCTTCCTCTCCTCTTTACTCTTCTCCTCTTGTTCCCCCCACAACCAGTTGGCTAGGTTTAGTTCGTGTATTGTTTGTTTGTTTGTTTGCTCTTTTTTTTTTTTTTTTTTTTTTTTTTTTTTTTTTAGTTTCAGATAATTAAATTTTTTTCTTTTTATTGCAATAGAGTGGCAAAATATATATAAGAAGAGAATATTTCCATCCATGATTTCAAAATCTATATTTGTACCACAAAATCAGGATTAATCCTATAGCTAATAAATGAAAGGTAATCAATCCTAGCTAATTTACAGGAACACAAATTAGGAAAGAAAATCCTAAAGATAGTATATATCACAATAATAAAATTGATACCAATTACAATCAATCTGATTAATGCTTGATTGTTTAATCAGAATCTCCCATGATCTTCACGCCCCCTCAAGTTGGGATTAGATGTTGATCATTCCCAGCTTGGAAATTAGGTTGTCAAAGCTGATTCTTGGTAAAGCTTTTATGAGAATATAAGCAGTTTGAAGTCTTGAAGGAGTGTAGATCATTTTAATGATTCCTTCTTCAATCTTCTCCCTAATGAAGTGCCTATCAATCCCCACATGTTTGGTCTTGTCATGATAAAATGGATTCTTAGCAATGCTGATTGTAGCTTGATTATCACAAAATAACTTTATTGACACTTCATATGTGGCCTTTAGTTCATGAAGTAATATTTTTTAAGCCATATTCATTCACATATGCTATGCGTTATTGCTCAAAATTCAGCATTAGCATTGCTGTGGGCTACCATGGATTGTTTCTTGCTTCCAAGGTTACTAGAATTCTCCACACATAAGTACAATAATTAGAAATGGGTCCACGATCTGTTATTGATCTTGCCTAGTTTGTATCTGAATAAATTTCAATATCTTTATTGTATCCTCTTTTGAAAAATAAACCCTTCCCTCGTGTCATTTTCAAGTATCTCAAGATTCTATAAACAACATTAAGGTGCTCCTCAATTGGGTTATTCATGAATTGACTTACAACACTAACCAAGAAACCAATGTCAAGTCTTGTGTGAGACAGGTAGATAAGTCTTCTTACAAGTCCTTGATTTCTTCTCTTGTCAACTGGAATACCTCCTCCTTTTAGGCCCAATTTGTAGCTTGAATTTATAGATGTATTTGCCAGTTTACAACCAAGCATACCAGTCTCCTTAAGTAAATCAAGGGTATATTTCTACTGTGAAATGGAGATTCTCTTGCTTGAGTGAGCCACTTTTATACTAAGAAAATATTTTAGGTTGCCGAGATCCTTGATTCAAATTAATTGACTAGAAAAGCTTTTAGCTTTTTCATTTCCTCATGATTGTCTCTTGTGAGGATAATATCATCAACATGTACAATAAGGATGATTTTACCTTTTCATGTGTAATTAATAAAGAGAGTGTGATCAGATTGCTCTTGGACATAACCAACTATATCTTTTGACTACTCGAGTGAAATAGTCAAATCAAACCCTAGGAGATTGTTTGAGATCATATGGTGATTTTTTTAATTTGCACACTTCTTGACTAACACAGTTTTTGCAACCTTCGACTAGGCTAATGAGCTTGGAGGGGTTGATGAACACAGTTTTTGCAACCTCCGACTAGGTTGACGAGCTTGGATTTTCGATGAACTTTGAGAGATGATGAGTAGCTAGCAATGAACAATGATGGTGGCATGAAGACACTGTAACGAATCTAAACATTAATTTTATTTTATGTTTTAACTTGCTCTAATACCATGTGAAAGGTATAAAACAAAATTAGGGTTTTGGGAGAAAAGTCTAAGTCTTTCTAGATTGATCATCTCATCTATTTATAATAAATGTATGGTTACAAATATATTAAATTTAGGCACTTGTAGTATCTTTCCTTATGTAGAGTATAACTACCTTATATAACTCTTAACATAATCTTTTCTTTATAAATAGTATAACTACCTTACATAATCCTTAATAATTTCTAACATATCAAGTTGATGCCAATACCAACTAAGAACATTATAATACTGAGTTACAAAGGTTTCACCTTGTTGAAGGTTTTGAAGAATACCTTTGATCTCAAAAAGTTTAGATGCATTCTCATTGTTGGAGTACGTTTCTTTGATATTATCCTAGATCTCCTTTGTAGTTGAATAAAGCATAAAATTCTAGCCAATTTTGAGGTTCATGTTGTTGATTAACCAGGACATAATCATGTGATTTTCAGACTTCCATTGCTTGTATTTAGCATCGGACTTGGAAGGGAGTTTATTTGGTTCAATAAGGTAATCATCCTTCCTTTTACCACTGATGAACATAAGAACAGAATGAGACCATTGAAGATAGTTTTCCCCATTGTGTTTGTGTCTAGTGATGGGAATGATAGAACTTTCAGAGTTTATATGGGATTGAGAGGTACTGTCCTCTACAGTAGAGGTGACATTAGAGGAGCTGCTACTTTCAAAAGCCATAGTAGGGATTTTTTAAGTGTTTGAGACCTGGCTCTAATACCATAAAGTTTTAGAGAATGAAAAATTTCTACTTCTTATTGCAATAGAATGACAAAATATATATAATAGGAGAGTATCTCTTTCCATGATTTCAGAATCTAAATCTGTAACACAAAATCAGAATTGATCCTATAGCTAATAATGAAAGGCAATCAATCCTAGCTAATTAACAGGAATACTAATAAGGAAAAAAAAATCCTAAAGATAGTATTATCACAATAAAAATATTGATATCAATTACAATCAATCTAATCAATGCTTGACTTTTTAACCAAAATCTTTTATAATCTTCATTTTTTATTATATTTTTGGTCTGTCCGTAACCAGCTTTGCCTAACTTTTTTCCTTTTTTCCCGCTATTTTTTTGCCCTTTCATTTTTTGCCTAGCCCTTTCCTTATTGTTAAAAACGAACTATAGAAAACTCTAATATGTGTGAATGAATCAGTAATCATACACTATCTTTTAAATTTGTATTTAAAATACTGAGAGTTATACAAATAAAAAAAGAAAATAAATAAAATAAATGAGAATATTTTTATGTAATATATCTATAATATACCTATATACATATTTTTACATTCCTTCTCAAATTGGAGCATATAAGATATATGCACCAAACTTGTTACATGCGCGCGCGCGCACACACACACACACAATTCGAGATCTATTGAGAGACTTAGTAACTATATCTGCTAAGTGATCATTAAAATTGACAAAACTAGTAACAGTGCATCTAGATTGAGTCTTTTCTCTGATAAGGTGATAGTCCACTTTTAGATATTTGATCATCTCATAAAACACTGGATTAGAGGTAATGTACAAGGCAGTTTGATTATTACAAATCAATTGCATTTGCTTCATATCTCCAAATTTCAATTCTTGGAGTAATCATATAAGTCATACAAGTTCACATGTTGCTAATGCCATAATACGATATTTTGCTTCTGCACTTGAACTGACAACTACACCTTATTTCTGACTCATCCACGAAATCAAATTATTTCCAAACATTACATAATAGTTTGAGATTAATTGCCTATCTATAGCCCAATCTGCGTTTGAGTAGCTAGTGATATGAGAATCACTTTTGTTTTCATAGAAAAGTCCCTAACTTGGTGCCCCTTTGATATATCTAGGTATTTGGATTGCAACATCCTAATGATTATCATAGGGAGATTGTAGAAACTAAATAACTACACTTGTGACAAAGGAAATATCTAGTCAAGTGATAGTAAGGTAGTTCAATTTTTCAACAAGTTTTTGATACTGTCCAAGATTTAATAAAGGCTCATTCTGTCCTAGTAAGAGTTTGATGTTTGGATCTATAAGGGTGTTTATAGGTCAACAATCTGTTAAGCTAGTCCCTTTAAGATATCAAGTGCATACTTTTGTTAAGAAATAATAATACCAGTTAATGACTGAGCCATCTCAATACCTGAGAAATATTTAAGTCAATCCAAATTCTTGGTTTGCAAATGACATGAGATGTTATTTTAATTGACTGATACTTTCTTCATTATCTCTTGTGAAAATAATATAATCTACATACATTATAAGATAAATGTTCTTATGGTATGAAAAGTGGTGGAAAAAAAACAGAATAATTTATCTCATTGCACATCATGCTAAATCGCTGAACTATAAAACTGAAGCACTCAAACCGTGCTCGTGGAGACTGTTTTAGGCCATAAATTTATTGGTGTAGGCAACATAATAAGCCAGACACTCTTAGAGAAGTCATGGCTAGTTGGTGGAATTATATTGAAAGATTCATACTACAAGTTGAGGTATGTGAAATGTATGAAACAAGATTAGATTTTTGGAGGAAAAGTTTGTATCAGTCCAGACTAATCATGTCTTCTATTTATAATGAATATATGGTTACAAAACATATTGGATGTAGACACTTGCAGTATCTTTTTCTTATATATAATATAACCACCTTATATAACCCTTAACACTCCCCTCAAGCTGGAGTATACTCCAAACTTGTTATAAAAAATATTTCATTCTAGCCCCATTTAGTGCTTTGGTAAATAAGTTAGATAGTTGATTACTAGACTGAACATGAATAGTGTTAATAATTTCTACAATACTTTCTCCCATACAAAATGACAATCCACTTTAATATGATTTATTTTCTCATGAAATACTAGATTGTTTGTTATATGAATTGTAGCTTGGTTGTCATATATTAACTGCATTAGTTGTGACTAAAACCAAGTTTTTCCAAGATATGTTTTAGCTAGATCAATTCACACATAGTGTATGCCATGGCCCTATATTCAATTTTAGCACTTGATACTACACTCTGCTTTTTACTCATCCAAGAGATTAGATTTTTACCAACAAAAATACAATATCCTGAGGTAGATCATCTATGAGCTATAGATTCGACATAGTCTGTATTAATGTATTCCATAATATTGAGATAACCATAATTTTTATATAATAATCCCAAGTTAGGAGATTTCTTCAAATATTTTAAAATTCTTATAACTGTATCCCAATGACTAACTCGATAAGAATTGAAAAATTGATTAACTATACTTACTGTAAATAAAATATTAGGACGAGTAATGGTAAGATAATTTAGTTTACCAACCAATCTCCTATACTGTTCTAGATTTTTTAGTAAATCTTATTGGTCTTCAAAAAGCTTGACATTGGTATCTGTACGAGAATTAGCAAGTTTAGCTTTTAGCATACCAGTATCTGATAACAGATTAAGTGTGTATTTTTGCCGAGAGAGAATATAGCCAGGATGTGATCTTGTAATTTAATTCCTAGAAAGTATTTAAGAGGGTTGAGATCCTTTGTATGAAATTGAGATTGTAGCAATTTCTTCAATTTCTTTATTCATGTATTGTCGTCTTCAGTAATTACAATATCATCAACATATATGATAAGAAGAATGATATCACTAGATGTACGTAAGTGAAAAATAGAATGATCTACAAAACATTGTTTTATGCCAAATGAAGTTATGGCCTTTGTGAATTTACTGAACGAGGCTTAAGGAGATTGTTTCAATGCATACAAAATCTTCTTGAGGTGACATACCAAGCTAAACTCTCCCTGAGCAATATACTTTAGAGGTTGCTCCATAGATACCTCTTTTGTGAGATCACCATAAAGAAAAGAAGTTTTGATATCTAGTTGGTGTAGAGCCCAACAGATGATATCTTGGCAATCGGAGAAAGAGCATTTGATTAGTCTAAATCATATACTTGTGTGTAGCCTTCATCCACAAGACGAGCTTTGAGACTTCAATAAAACCATTAGGTCGAACCTTAACTATGTAAACCCATTTGCATAGTTATTATGAGGATGAGGAATCAGTTCCCAAGTACCATTTTGGTGTAGAGCATGAAACTCTTTTTCCATTACTTTCTTCCAATCAGGATGCAAAAGTGCTTCATTGAGATTGTTAGGTATAGAGATAGAATCGATAGTAGAGATGAAGGAAGCAAATGATGGAGACAAAGAAGCATAAGGTACAAAATTAGAAAAAGGATACTTCGTGTTGTACGTTTACCTTTTCGAAGAGCAATTGAGAGATCTCTCTTTAAGGTGGATGGAGATGGTGGATCTAAAGATGGAGAAGAAGATTCTAGAGGGCATGAATCAGAAGGGCACTGGACTTTATTGTTGCACCGAACATACACTTGCAAGTTAGGATAAGATAAACACTCCAGTACAGATGACTCGGGTGGATGTGAAAAAAGAAGTGATATGGGTAGTGTAATGGAGTTGTTGAGATCAGAATAAGAATAGGAGTTGGAAAAAATTGAGTGGATTCAAAAAAGGTAACATCAGTACTGATAAAGAACTTATGAGATTTCAGGTTAAAACACATATATCTCTTTTGATTTCGAGAGTACCCTAAGAAAATATACTTGACAAAATGTGGACTGAACTTATCAACACCAAGACTCAACTGATGAACAAAATAGGTTGAACCAAATATACAAGGAGAAAGTTTGAACAAGGATTTATGAGAAAAAAGTATAAAATAGGAAGATTTATTTTGTAGCATATATGAGGGCATGCGATTAATTAAGTAACAAGCAGTAAAAATAGCATTACTTCAAAAAGTACCAGGAATATTCATTCGAAACATCATTGTACGAGCAATATCTAACAAATACTTATTTTTTTTATTTCAATGATCCTATTTTATTGAGGTATGTAAGGATAAGAGAACTAACGAATGATGTCATGAGTGCTCATAAATGTATCAAATGAGTGAGTAAAATATTCTTTAGTATTGTCACTTCTAAGGACACACATCTAGATGCCAAATTGATTTTTGATTTTAGCATAAAATGTACAAAAAATAGAAAATAATTTAGAACTATCTTTTATTAAATAAAGTCAAGTGTTTTGAAAAACATCATCTACAAAAGTAACAAAAGAACGAAAGCCCAATTTAAACATTATTTGATAAGGACCCCAAACATCAAAGTAAATAATATCAAATGGGCACAAGCGTGTTTATTTTTTGCAAGGAAAAAAGGGACATGGTGATGCTTGACTAACTAACATAACTCATATTTTAAAGATTGGACATGACTCAAATTAGGAACTAATTTCTTTAGTTTATCAAGACAAGGATGTTGAAACTGACCATGAATATCTAGTGTTGTAGTAGAATTGACGGCTGGACAGCCAGTTGGTGCTGGCGAATCAACCATATAGAGATCGCAAGACTCGTGTCCTTTGCTAATCTTCCTCCTTGTCTCTATATCTTGTAGAATAACAAAGTTCAAAAAAAAATGTTACGGAACAACAACGTTATTTTGTTAATTTGCTAGTAGACATGAATTTAAATAGAAATTTTGGAATATATAGGACAGATGATAGTGAAAGATTTGATGATTGACTTGCATTCCGATGCCATGAACCTTGGATTTTAAACCATCAACTAATGTGACATTAGGCAAATTGTCAGAACAACAGATATGAGATAAAAGTTGGATATTATCTGTCATGTGATCTGATGCTCCAAAATCAAGGATCCAAGACTAAGAATTAGAGGAGGTAAAAAGTAAATAAGGATAAGAAATATCTAAGTTGGCAAGAAAAGCAATGGGTAAAGAAGCCTGCTGAACAAATTGATACTGAAGAAATTTAGTATACTCATTTTTTGTCAAAGTCACACTATGGGCTGCTGATGTGGAAGTTGATAGTAGTTCAATATGAATTTTAGATTTAATAATATCAGAGGATACGACATTTGTAAATTGAGGAGATTTGCCATGCAAATCCCAACACCTGTCTCTGGTATGATTTGAGTGTCCATAAAAATCACATCATTCGTTCTCATGATTATTACCAAGGCTCCCACGCCCACTGTTTCTACCACCTTGGCCTCTACCACCATGGTTACTAATAGTAACTCCTTTATTATTGCAGTCATCATTATGACTGTCTTGTTCTTTACTAGTAAAAACTAATGTAGATCTATCAACTATGGAGGGATGATATGAAGAGCAAGAAGTGGTGAAACATAAAGCACAAGAATAAACTTTCTCAAGATTAGGAAGTTCTAAGCTTGTAATGATTTGAGAACGAAAGGGCTCAAATTCAGATAGTAAAGTAGCCAAAAAATGAAATACATCCAGTTGATCTCATTACTTTAACATAGTGTCAATTTCTTTAGTGATAGGAAACAAAGAATTACGCTCTTCTTGAGATAGCTTATTAGTGTAGACTCTTTGAAGATGCTCCTAGATCTTTTTACTATTTGTATAATTTATACAAGTATCAACAATACATGGCTCTATTGAATTGCACAAGGCAGGCATAATCTAGTTATCTTCTTGTTTTCAAGTGACAATCTTTTTCCGATTAGATTCCATAGCAATTTTTAGAATCAACCCCACGAAGATCATTGATAGGATAATTGTCTTTTCTTAAATCACCAAGAAAAACTTTTACAACAATGAATCATTGAAAATAATTATCACCATTTAACTTATAATTGGTGATTTGTAGAGAAGAGGTGAAGAACTTTGTCCATGTTACCAAGAACGTAGATTTGAAACTTGCCTGGACTCAACTACCTAGATTTAATAGATCTAGAAGCAGACTGAACAGTCCAAAAGTAGATCCAACAGATCCACATTTGAAATTCAGAGATAGTAGACCTTTATTTGACTACCAACCAGAGAGGACTTTGAGCTAGACGGTCTAGACGATCCAAAGGGAGCACGATTCAAAGACGACGTTGATCTGGAGATGATGACGGGGAACCAATGAGCTTGTGACGACGATTTGCTAAAATAAAAAAAAAAACACTCTAACAAATTAGGGAGAACGTTAGAATACCAAGGCCGACGAACCAAGAGACTTCTGACAAACTAGGTTGGCTGACCAGTGAGCTCGAAGTAGATGATCTCCTTTGAGTAGTAACGAAACCCTTTTTTCTTTTCAATAATTTAACTTTGCTCTAATACCATGTGAAAGGTATAGAACAACATTAGGGTCTTAGGAGAAAAGTCTGTATCTGTCCAAACTGATTGTGCCTTCTATTTACAATGAATGTATTTTTACAAAATACATTGAGTGTAAACACTTGCGGTATCTTTTTCTCATATACAATATACCTATCTTACATGATCCTTAACAAGGTACAAAATGAAATTATTAAGGAATTGAGTATTTACAAGAGAGTTGAAGGGAATTTCAAATCCAATGTAGTAAAAAGGTAAAAACACTACTAGCACTAGCTGAACAGTGGCCTTTATTTTGATCTTCAACTCTAAATTTACAAAAGCTTGCCATAAAAATTCTTAGCCTTACTTGCAACTCTTCTAGTTGTGAGAGATATTGAAGTGTGTTTGAACATGTAAGTAATTAATTATAAAATTATGCACTTATATTCAATTCAACTTATTAGCTAGGAATTATATTAACTTAATTGTTTTTGATTTTGCAAGTTTATTCCAAGAAAAGAAATAAGTTAGAGCAAAAACGTTTAAATGATTTGGCATTAATCAAGTATAATAGAGTTTTTTTGCAAAAGATCTAACAATTGGGATTGTATTGATTCTATTTTGTTGGATAGTCATACATTGGATGAAAGCAATGAGCGATTGGTGGAGAGAATGAAAGATGAAGTTGAGGATGAACTTGTGTTTGATGATGATAATTTGACTTGGGCTAATGTTGCAAATACTATGGGAATTG
The DNA here is from genome assembly GCA_911865555.2 of Thlaspi arvense. NCBI lineage: Eukaryota > Viridiplantae > Streptophyta > Magnoliopsida > Brassicales > Brassicaceae > Thlaspi > Thlaspi arvense. Next base: position 259,555 of record CAJVSB020000734.1, read on the forward strand.
ATGAAAATTCCTATCCTTTAAAATCTCGAAACTCTTGTTATATAGTAACTTCAACTTCATCAAGGAGAAAAAAAAGGTAGGATGTCAACTTCTATGGCAAGACCAATAACAAGAACACAGAGTTGATTGTCTTAATTAGGAATAGAGTTAGGGTTGGGTAATATTTTGAAGTTTAAAATCTAATTTGATTACTTTTAGACAATTTTTTTGGAAGGATTATGTGTTTGGTTTCCTTGTTATTTAAGTATGAATTTGCTTGATATATATATTTAGATGTTGGCTTGTTGCATATATTTAATCTTCATCCTTCCTTGCTATGTTGAATATTTAGTTGTCTTGGTATTTTTGATATATATTAGAAATATATACGTACATACACTTTATTCCAACAAAGCATGTGCTATATACACTATAACTCCAAGAGGCCTTTGCAATTTGCGCTACACACATACCTAATCTAATATGTAGCTGATCTTGTTTTCTTTGATGATCCTTTATATAGGATCTTTATGTCTTCAAATCCATCTTTTATTTGCCTAGATGAACTAAGCCTTCCCTCAACTCGGAATATGATTTTTTTTTTTATTAACATTTCTTCTGAAGATTTTATCTTTTTTTTTTCCCCTCCACTGGTTGCTAGGTGATCAATATTTCATTAGTATTCTTAGCCCCATCACCACCAACCGACCCACTGCCAACACAACTAAACTCTCACCAGATCTCTGGATATTTTGTTAGCAAGGCCTTGGGAATATATCTATCATAGAGATTGCTTCATTGTCCCTGCAGCATTGACCTTCAGCTTTATCTCATATAAAAATGGCCTTTCCCCTAGAATGATTGTTATATTATAAATTATTAGTTTTATCACTGTTTGTCAAGGGAATAATAGCCCTTGATTGTAAGATCTTCGTGTAAATTTGACCTAATGTTCCCAATTAGGGAAGTGATTTTAAATTGTTATTTTGCTGTATTTTATGGTATTCAAAATCCAAACTAGTTCTATTAAGATATAACAGATATTTTATTCAAAGGATTGTTCAATATTCTCTTACCAGATGCTTGTTCCGTCTTCACTACCATGATTGGGATATATTCGAGAATAATTAAATGGCTAAGGCAATGAAGTTTATGGGTGGAATAGAAGGAGAAAAGGGAAAAGCTTATAGAATATTTTACAAATTCAGGGGTTCATGTAAAATCTGAAAGTTCTCTTTTGTCTAATACGTTGGCCAGTAGAGAATGATTCCCAACTCCCTTCTCTTTCAAAACAACTTGAGTGTAATTGGAAACAACTTTGTTTCATATGTTTATGGACCAGTATCAGAAGTAAGTCCCGCAATGAAACTATATTGAGGCCTTAAGTCTCATACTAACCTCTTTGTTTTTAATTAGATTATGTTTACATTTAAAAATAACTGAAGATTACTCTTTGAGCTAATTTTTCCCTCTGTTATGGTTGAACAATTGGTGATGTGACAGGAGTACTGGTGGAGGTTAGACCTGAAATAAAGAATTTTAGAGCTGGTGATAATGTCATAACTATTGTTGGCCCTGTTATAAGTTGCAATTTCTATTGCATCAGTGTAATACCCCAAATTTTTGGGTTAATTAAGTTAAAAATAAATATTAAGGGCTTAATTACAAGAAATAGGAAATTAGGGAAGCTTAATTGAAATATTAAGGGCTTAATTGAATGAAATACATATTTAAGGGGTCTGAACACAAATTAAGCAGAGTTTCCAAGGACCAAATTGCATGAAAATGGGAGTCTAGGGACTAAATAGCAAAATCATGAAAAATTGATTGAGAAACCATTTGTAACATAGGATCTACGATTTAATAATCATCAAATTCTCAATTAAATCAAATGTTTTTCTTTAAAAATTTTATATAATCCTGCGTGGCAGAGTGTAAATTACAAAAGTCCTTGATCAATTTGATGAAATCTAGCTTCCACATTGATCAATTTCACAAGTTCTTGGTTTGTTTGTCCGTTGACCATTACTAGCTTTTTCGAGCTTAATTTTGTCAATTAAGTTGATTAAAGCCAATTGCTGGCTTCAATTGTCCATTTTAAGCAACTTAGAAGAATTAATGTGCAAGAAATAGAGAGGATTTGAGGTAATTTTTGAATCTAGTGTTTTAGGGTTTTTTGTAAAAAATCGACAAGAAAGGACCAAATTGGGTTTCAGGTTTTGGTCGGGTTGGACAGGTCTAGGCTTTTGTTTTGCTGAGCTCAGGGTTTGGATTATTTCTCGATTGGGCTAGGCTAGATGAGCTTGGGTTGGAATTTCCTTGGGCCATGGCCAGTGGGCCAAACCATTAGTGGATTTGAGTTACGGACATGGGCTAGACTAGATTCGTGGTTTGGATCAGAATAAATGAATAAATAAATAAATAATAGGAAAATTATAAAACTGACCAGTTTAAGGGGTTTATAACTGGTTCATTTTTGGTTCAAGGAAAATTAAGTTTAAATAATAATTAAACTAATTAATTAATTGTCGGTTCAAGGATAAACTGGCTAGTTCAATGTAAAAACTAAGGAATTAAAATAGTTAATCACCAGTTCAACATTGGTTTGGCTAGTTCAGTGTATAATAAGCCTGATTCAGGGTATTATATGCTTGGTTCATGGAATTTAAATCGGTTCTATACAGAATTAAACTGGTTCAACGATTAAAAGCCCTATTAGTGACCGATTCAAGTGTTTTGATGGCCGATTTAGTGAGTTTTATGACCAGTTTAGAGTATTGAAGATTGGGTTAGTAGATTTTATGGCCAATTCAGTAGGTTGCATGGTCGGTTTAGTAGGTTTATGGCTAGTTCAGAGGATTTCATGACTGGTTTAGTGAGTTTGAGATTTGGATCGGTGATGTGATGACTGATTCATGGTTGGTTCAACCTTCTAGTGATTGATTCACAACTGGTTTAGCATTTTCATGGTTAGATTAAAGAGTAATTAGAATAGTTTCATGTTTTATGAGTTGGTTCAAGATATCAGTACTTGGGATAGAATTTATTTGATCGGTTTGGAACTTTAAAATTCTCGATATGGATTGCAAACACAAAAACTTAAGTGTATATTCGAGTTTTGGATAGAAATTTAAATTTAAAGCAATTATGAGATATTACATCCTAAAATAAGGATTTTGTTATTTTTAGATTGATTATTCAAATCTCATTAAGCCGTATTGCTAAAGTTTAGATTGCGTGATTTTTCAGTTCTGTGAATAGTAATATGTATTTATATATTTTATTATTTCCCTATCTACTACATATCTAGTTTTTACATAATTTGTTCGACTTGCTATAAAAGCTCACAAGGGACATGTATGCCATTGTTTGATTTGTCTGGAAATTTCCTGAAACATTTGATTTCAGTTACTGTTATGTTTACATATTTAAAAACTTGTAAACTATTTCTATTAAATTTTAGAAAATTGGTTTAAGAGAGTATCGAATTGTTAGAATACTATAACTAATAACAGTAGGCGTTAGGTTAGGTGTACCTTGACTTGTATCCTTAGTTAGCAGGCGTAGTGCTAAACTATCATGTTGGGCCAAGGTTGTAGGCATGTTTATTGATTATCGGTAGACTAAGAGGTCACTATTCTCTTTCTTGTTACATTCTATGTACAAACTCTCTAAACTTTTATAAGTTGAAAATTTTTGTTTTATGATAAAACTTACATATGATGTATGTTCCTTGTTCATGTACGTATATATTATTATTCACTAGATTCGTTGACTTATTTTTTTTTATTTATTTTTGATATTCAAATTTTGCTCAACTAACAGATTCTGCTGCTTGAGAAGAGTCTGTCGACCTTAATACTTTGACTTCTAACTGTAGTAGTTAGTATTTGTTCTCTATTTATGTCTGAGTTTATTAGTTTGTTCCTAATTAGTTCTATTGATCACAGACATGATTTCAGATATATTGACATATTTATGGAGATTGGGACTTCTGTTTCAAACTTTACATTATATGTAGTTTTATTATTTCTAAATTATTTAGTAGTTGTCGCATGTAAAAGGCTTGTGGAATTGGAATTTATTGTAATTGTAACGTAAGTCACGGATCTGACTTCCAAGTCGTGACAATTAGGACCCTTCTAATTAGTGCCTATTGTGTACCTCTTCTCATCATTGACCAAGTAGTATAGACAAATGTTCTATTTTTATGCGGTACATGGAAACATGAGTAAATTTTTGCCGGACAATGATTTTTTAGTTACTACCAAAAAAAAAAAAAAGAATATGTTGCTACTTTATCCATGACATGGAAATGTGAGTGTGTGTGGGTGTGCATATACACGAGTGTGTGACTGCATGTGCGCGCGCGCACGTTTGTGTGTGTGTGTGTGTTCTAACTGATGGAGTAGATTAATTAATTTAGATGACCTAAGAGAAGTTTCTTAGTACTTTAGATTGGTGCAGACAAGTAAAAATTTATTTTATTTTTTTTTATCCAAATTCAATTTAATTTTCTAAAATACCAAATGCATATTGAAAGTTCTTTTTACGTCCTTGCCTTCATTTACTTTCTATCATTTTCCATCAATTGAACTCCTTGGGGAAGGATGGCTTGCACACAATAATACTCTATACAAACTCAACCCACAAAAAAGGGGAGAGTGAATATGGGGTCATAAACATGCATGCAAGCAGGCAAGCAAGCAAGCAAGGAAAAGAATCTGGAGTGATGGCTCTGAATTTGGGCAAGTACCTATGCCATCTGGATGGAATTCGACTAACAAACACGTTAATTTTGTTTGTTTGCTTTAATGTTTATGAGACTGATGATAGGATGGAGATGAGCTACTGGAATATGCCGTGGCCAAATATGACATCTGAGTGTTTCATGGTCACCAGCCTTATAAGCAGCAAAAGGTCCAGCATATGCGTCGTTTGGCTTACAACCACTAGGCACATACCAGACCAAGGGAGTCGAGGTAGAATTGAAGCAGCTGGAAGAAAAATATCTTGGTCACAGCCACCTTGGTTGGCATGGGCATTGCACAGTCCAACTATTGAAGCTCAAGAAGGCTATCACGGGACTCTCAACAGCGACTTTTAGAAGGGCTTGAGTGCCAATTGAAGAATATAGTTTTTTGTATACCCTTAAAACAGTCAATGAGATAAATATTTATTTGTTTCATCATCACCAGTGATAGGAGTAGTAGTAGTAAGTTTTCTAACACGATACACATTTAAAGAATATAAGAAGTGAATGGATATGCTGAAATTATTAGTTAAAATTTGATTCAGTTGCCAGTTGTATCAGTAAATATTCATTATCGTAGAGTTATTAATTAACTTGGATAAGTAATACATGTTTACTCATTTGATTGTTGAATATGATTGATTTTAATGTCACATGTATGCAGATATTAGAGTAGATTATAAGTGTTTATTAGATAATGAATTCATTGAATTGATTGCCAAAAAACATTAATAATTATATTGTCAATAATTATTGCAAGTGATCCTTGAACAAAGGAGTGTTATGGTATTTTTACGTGTAACAGTTTATAATTTGACAATATTAGAGCTCCGGTTCAAATACAGATTAGGCTTAATAGTAGTGCTTTGGGGTGGTGAATGCATGAGGACTTGCAAATGCTCAATAAGGATCTATGGTTATCCTTAAAAGAAGAAAATATCTTGTGCAATTTATATGGATATGATTCAAGGAGTTTGTGGGCACGGGAGACAAGAATTAGAAAAAGGCATTCTAATTATGTATACAAGTTAATTATTCTACCATGGTTAAGTATATTTATTAGAATTAGAGATTTGTCATAAAAATTTATATCTTATCAATACTGATTGGGATACAAATAATAGAATTACTGAATTGTATAAAAATTATAGTGATAATTTATGGTTCACTCATGATTTTGTAAAGATGTCTAATTAAATTCTTAATTGTAAGACAATTGGATCATACTTATTTTTTCATACTAATTTTAGAATGATAATCTAAGAAATTCATAGACAATACTGATATGGATAAACATTTTTGAAATTATTTCATAATTAATATGAACTTCTTATATAAATATAATGTCCACATATTTTGTCATATTTGTCCTTCTATAATAAAGGGAATTGTTCTTCTATTCTTTGAATTTAACTGGCTATAAAAGGCCATCACGTGATTGGTCAAAAAGAATTTTTTGAGCCATATTTAAGCAATTAAAAATTTTAACTATTTCTTAAATTTTGTATATTTATATAATCCTAAAATGTTTCTTGAGTTATTGGACTTAAATTTTTGCTGTCTATTTTTATTTTTAAAACTAAAAAGTCCACGCACGCCGTATGGTGTCAATGCCAAATGAGATTCTGGCCAAACCCCAGTCAGATTTAAAATATGAACTTGTGATTCAGAGCGCCATGGGTATTCCTTGGTCCACTATCGAGCCTAACAAGTGAAAATGGGAATGTGTATAGACTCGACGCCCAGTGTTAGTCCCGTGATGGCTTTTGCACGGAAGAAGCTTACTTTCTCTAAGAAGGACTTGGTGTGGTGCCATTGCATTTAATTCTGAAAGCCTCTAACCTAGATTATTGTGAAATGGACGAAGGGAAGCCTAAAATAGTCTAAATTTAAATATCCTTTGAGCAAGGCTGAAGCTGCTTGGGTAAAGAGCATCGACGGTGCCACAGCAAAACTCCTCGTTGAGGCCTGCAAATGTCGTCCATTGAATAATTTGAACAGTCTTTGTTTAATTAAATATCACTGTCAGTGTACAAAAATTTAGGAGTTTCACGTACTGGGCTCAATGTTTACCATGTGGTTACTAGACTTGTTGAGTTATTCAGTGCAAATACTTGTAACTTTAGCAGTATTTCCTCTTCAATCTGGATCTATGTCGCTCACTCTGCCTTCTCACGATCTTCTACTATTGTTCTTTCCATCTCTATCAAACATCTCATAAGCTCTTCGTGAGTGCACTCCCAAAAGGAGTCATTCTGGCTCCACATGTCCTTCCAAGGTTGTGATTGGTTGAAGAGTTGTCTCCTCGACATCTTATCTTTATTTTTGAAGCCATGTCGCATCTTCACTCCCGGGTTAGTGTCGTCAGACTTAGTTTTCATGCATGGCGGCATCTCTTCTAGTCTACAGCACTTGTCATCCCGCCAGGCTAGCCAAAATATTGTCAGTAAAATTTTTGGCCCCGATTAAAGATAGGTGGGCGTGCCAAAGTTGAGAGCAAATCTAATCCTGGAAAATAATCAAACAATTGCTTGCTAACACACCGGATTTTATGTTGGAGTGAATTCAAAACCTCAATCAAGAGTTTTTCAACATTTATCAAGTGTAAAATTCAACCAATTAACATATATTTTTATAAATTTTTATAAATATTACTGTAGTATAAATATACTTTCATAAAAATATAAAAGTATCGAAATAATAAAATAATCAGACAGTGAAATAACTACTAATCTAGCAAATCTTATGTTAGCTCAAAACTATGATTGATGTGTAAAACTATTAATTACTTCTGGAGATTCCTTAAAACTCCTAATGATCCTAATATGTGAATCCTAAAACTCCAAGAACATCGGCTCTCCCAAGTTGAAAATACTAAAGCTAACCTTGTTGACAGCAAGATGAAAAAATAACTAACCTGGTCAAATTGCAAAGACTCATGTTGGGTATGGAAAATCTTAGTGATTGTTATTATATTATGGAATAATTATATGATGTTGAGAACCGATCTCTTTAGTATCATCATTTGTAATATTTATATACTCTCGTATCTCCACTAATCTATTTTTTTTTATAATATCCCACCTAGCGGATCAACTACTCGTATTTTGAGAAAGTGACTTTCCAACTAATCACTCACATGTCTCACCGAATAAAGTGAGTTTTTCATGTTTTAACGTGTGCTCCACTTTCTGATAGTTTTCCTTAACATCCAATGACATTCCCACTTGTCCAATTTCTTGGGTAGGCCGCAGCAATCTCAAGTACCTGATTTTGCCATTTCAGAAATAACTAATTTTAGCCCAAAACATAAATTAGATAATTCATATTGGCCCCCAGGCTTTCAACCACCTTGCACATAGACCCAACAAAATTACAGACCAGTCCCTCAACTTTGGCCTCTTTTTTCAGAGGCCCCACATCTTTAAGGCAATAAACAACTAATGATTACAAGGTTGACAAGGAAAACTCTTTTTTTCGGTTGAATTTTTCATTTTAAGGTTGACAACTAAGACATATTTTTTAAAAAAATTGCCAAATGGAATTTCTTCTCATTACTAATTGATCTTATTAACTTTTTATACATACAATCGCCACTTAAAATGAAATTCCAATTTAATTCTCAAATATCATACCCGCAAGGTCCAGATCATCTTTTTCACACAATGACAAGAATGATCGAAAATGTTAACGCCGTTGAAGGAAACATATCAAGGCCTTATCTAGTTTCTCCATCAACAATCAATCCGACCCACACCTCTAGCCGCCACAAAGGTCTTCCGAAATCGGACGTGGCTACAAGAGGTCGTGATTGAGGTTCTCACCCACAAAAGAGTAGTTAAGGACTGAGAGGGTAGCCCAGTGGGGTTGGGATGGGGTAGGCCCCAAGATTTTCAAAAATTACTTATGAGCCCCCGATATATATATACCGAGGGGTTACCCAAAAAATAAAATTAATTAAAAGGCTCAATTTGATAGTTTGAAAAATATGAATCATCAAATCGCATAACTCATAGTGAAGATTGACTGTAATAGAGAACGGAGACGCTCTTAATCAGCATCATACTCTCTTCTCTTCACAGAGAGCTGCTCCTAGCCAGGATGAAGCAAGGCCTAGAAGTCTGCAGAAGTCACAGCTTGGAAGAAAGTCCTAAATCAAGATGTTTAAAGCACATAAACCCTTGAATTCTATATATTTCAAGCATCCTCACAAGCTTAGGGATTCCCTAAGCATATGGATATTGCCAGATATCTTTAAAATCCCAGGATTTAAGTTCTAAAGTCCAAAATCCCTTGTGTGCCAGAGACTGCTTATACCAATTCTAAAGCAAAACTCGCTGTTCTAGGCAGGTTGGTTGGTTGGTTATTTTTTCTTTCTTTCCTTCTCTCTCAGAGCTGTGCAGATTAGATGGAGTTTTTTGTTGGACGTGCTGTAATTCAAGGAACACTCGGATATGATCAAACCCCCCCAAAGTCAAGACCTAAAATCCACTAAAAGAGGCGGCAAACCAGGGGGAAAAGAAAACAGAAATTTAAGAAACAGAAAGATGATAGGAACAAAGACCAGGGCCAGTAATGGTTACATCAGTATGCAAGATAAACAAGGAACATAGTAAAAAGTTTGAAATGCTTCCAAATGCTTTAAACAGTATTAATATGCAACACAAGTTTCAACTCTCATCCAAAAGCCCGGTGATCAAACCCACATAACATAAATATTGAGATTGAGTGATCATCAACCAATATATTTATTCTTGCAAGAAGACTATCCACATCAAAGGAAGCTGTGACCATTTTTTTGGAAATATCGCTCATTGATCATTACCCAAACCACAGGTTTCAAATTGTTATTTGAATGACAGAAGGACCTTGAACTTAATTTACCCATGCACTCGAATGCAAGATCAGCTTACAACTTGGGCACAAGACGAGGGGCATCCCACGGAGCCACAACGTGGTTGCAAGTAATCTCCTTAAGTGAGCGGCAACCACTTAAAGCCATAGTAAGCTCAAATTCATCATGGAGAATCTGGAGAACCTTCCTAACTCCCGCCTCACCATCAGCAGCCAATGAAAATACCACCGGTCTCCCAATCTGGAAGTTTTTGTAACATTAAATAGCTTAATTTGTACCCTTTCAGAACCATATTAAGACAAGAAACTTCAAGAATGACCATCATTGAATTTTTGGTAAAGAGTTAGGCATCCAGCTTCTAGGTCTCATCTAAGACTAGTAATTTTAGGCAATTAATGACAAGATAATTATTACTTAGATAATTACAAGAAAATATTTCGCAAATTCGCTGTTAAGAGGTAAGACATTCCATTCACTTACAAATACTCCAGATGCCCCAAGAGCCAATGCTTTGAAGACATCTGTCCCACGCCGAACCCCTCCATCCAGAAAAACAGGTACTCGGCCTTCTGCAGCTTTAACAACCTGGAAATTATGTCAAATTAATGAACCAAAATTTAGCAGAACTAGACAATTAATTTTAATTAATGCAAAATCAATTAGTACTTTACTATTTATCAGCACAGAAACAAAATAAAGATCAGGAAACCATTCACCAAGAGGAAAGGCTTAAGCAGCCACTAATCATGTTTAGGTGACATAATGAGACAAACCAGAGGACTTGATTATATTAAATTGAAGGGTTGGGAATTGACATGACTATTGAGCATATAATATGCGGTACATATCACGTAGAGAGGAAGAAATAAGAGTACATTATTAAATTCACAAGGTTCTTAACTTCCACAGCTCCACGCAAGAGGGAAATGATACATTAGTCCTCTCACTTAGGGTTCTGAGAGTAAAAAGGAAAAAATTGTGTTGATTTAACACCACTCAGAAAGAAGGAAATTTTGTTCTTTCTTTGTATTATTTGGAAAGGGGTGGGGATGTTTCATGCGGACACCTTCTTTTAAAAGTTAAATAAATAAAAGACAAAAGGATTGCCGGTAATGCAGACATCAGTATGATGATCACTTTGTTGCCATGCACCATCACTAATTGTCACCAAAAATCAAACAGTGAAACTCGTTAGACAAGTTAACCACCACAAGGGGAAAACAAACTGACATACCTCTTCCAAAGCCATAATTGTTGCAGGTACATAATCAAGCTGGCGAGCTCCATGGTTTGACACAATGATTCCTGCAGCTCCAGCTTGTACAGCTATCCTGGCTGCACAATTTTCCCAAAAAGTGGATTAAATGATAAGAACTTTAGCAGTCAAGGAGTAGACAACAAAAAGGTGAAGACACATGGCTTCCAATACTCTTATCTTGCTTACCATCCTCAGCAGTTAAAACACCCTTCACTAAAATAGGTAATTTGGTGATCGTTTGAAGCCACTTTACATCCTGCACACAAAGAAAAAGAGAAGCTATTTAAAGTAACTTCCAGCCAAAGTCTCAAAGGAAGACAGAAGAAAGCTGTTCCACCTTCCAGTTTAGGGATTGGTCAACTTGGTCTGCGGCATATTGAGCTAATCCAGAGCCATTGATCTGTATGCCACCCAGAAAATTTATCATAAGCAAATGCGGACCATGGATGACAACACATAAATTTACAGTTGATGTTTACGCCATTCACCTTATCTATCCTGCCTAGATCTAAACCCTCAAAGTTCTTCAGTGTCAAATGAGGTGGCATAGCAAACCTGTGGATGGAAATAGTGTTAGCCAAATAAATCATCTATCAGAGACTTGGACCAAAAAATAAAGGATTCAAATGAATAACACTTCAATAGAAAGAATTAATTGATTTGGGACTTGATAATTTTGAACATAATTATAATTATTTATTAATTTATTTTTGGGAAAAATTTTCAGTCCACCTATTCTTAATATCAGCTTCCCTACGGCCAAGCCTTGGAGTATCCACAGTAAGGGCTATTGCCTTGAAGCCAGCCCTTTCAGCTCTTTTTACTTGCTGTGCAACCACATTCCTGTCCTTTAATACCTAAAGCAAAAGTAAACAGAAAATTGATTAAGTAAAATGTATTAGATGAGACAAACACATTGGAAAACATCAAAACAAAAGAGAGTAATTTTAAGTCTTTTGAAACAATGGGAAGCACCATGACTAATCGAAAAGCAACTGAAGACTAGGAGAAGCTCTCAAACTCACATAGAGCTGGAAAAAGCGGATGCCAGGTCCTGTTGAAGCAACCTCTTCAACACTGGAAGTAGACCACGAGGACAATGTCTGGAATATATTTAAAAAAAAAAAGGCAAGCACAATTGACTTAAAGATATATAGGAAATGTATCAGAACAGAATTTAAGATATATATAATAAAAAAAGCCATCATTACAGAACAAACACAGAAAAAAATAAACAAGATAACAGGACACAGAGAGAGAGGGAGAGAAGCAAAACCATTATTGTGCCAGCAGCAGATGCTGCTCTAGCCGTTGCCAATTCTCCTGCACCGCAATTCAACAAAGAAAAATATCATTCTAGATTTTTCCTCTTATATATTGATAAAATAATCCTCCTTCCCCAACCAAAAAAAAAAAAAAAAAAATGAACACATGCTTGGAAACATAACAGTGTATCAAATGGAGAAATCAATAAACAAAATTCCTTCTTTAAATACTTGGAAAAAGCATATTCCCAAATTTTGCATCAACTTTAGATAACGTATTAGTGAAGAACTTTTAGCAAATTAGTGGATGAAATAATTTTCAAAGTTAAAACTAAGGTAAATGGCAGACAGAGTAATCCTTATCAATCTTGATGCCATAAGATTAAGTTCCTATTTTTGTGGTCTTGATACAAAATTTAGTAGTTTTAGTTACAATTTTCTTTTCCTGAAATATTTTTAACTCCCAATCAAGCTGTCACATATTATGACTCACTATTTTCCAGCTTACCATATTTTTCCAGACTATCTACATTGCAGAATTACCACTAGTACAGAAGATGATACCACAATTCAGGTATGTTCAGTTGGAAAAGACTAAGGGATCTGATTTAGTCATCAGAAATACAAAGTTGAGAAAATCCTTTTGTTAAACTCCAAGATGGACAGAAGAAACCTACAATTCTTTCCCGTGTCACTCAACAATTCCAAATTATAAAAGCCAAATGGTCTACAAGTTAATTGCAGTTGGTGAAAATGACCTAGAGAGTGAGTAACATCATTTAGCTGAAACTGAAAATATGTAAGCTACCAACTTTTCCTGTGATGTTTTGAACAAGTCATCACTTGATACTGCCTACATGTCTCCAAACAATCAGCACTGTAATCTCATTCTTTTCATCAAATTTGATCAAGTACTACTCAGTATTCAGAAGGATGACGAGGGGTTCTATTTATTTGTTTTTATTTTTGAATTGGTTGGATCCCTTTCAATATGGAAAATCAAATGATTAGCTTATGGATAATTAGCTGTAATCTCCAACAATGCTACATAATATTGGAATATCATACATTAGCTCATGGATGATTAGCTGGAATCTCCAATAACACTAAATAATAGCTCATAGCCTTGATCAGTCCGGTAGCCATTAAAATCTCCGATCTTAAATTCCATTCTACAGTGACCTTGGTAAGGTGCATTGCCAAGGATGCTGTATATATTATTATTAATTCATTTATACAATGTTTTTATGCTTGTAGAAACCTATTACATGTATATACATGAATCTAAACATAAAATTCAACCAACTCCTTAGGAGAAAAGTTTGCAGAAGCTCAATGAAGCTGAGGCATATATACCTTCAGGATGGGCCATTTTCTGCATAGCTGTTGGAGCAATCATGATAGGCATTGATATTTTGAAGCCTAAGACAGTCGTGGTCATGTCTATGCTGCTTACATCAATAAGAATACGAGGTCGAAACCTGTTTTTTCCAATGGAAAAAATAAGAGTGATCCTGGATCAAAACCTAAACAAGAGTTCTAGCACAAATCAAGATTCATGGCCTATGATGAAATAAGATGAAGTAGAAACATGTTTTTGTTCTTTTTCTACATAGATATTTGGCTTAGATTATTCTACCTCTTTGCGCCATAAAGGAATGCACCAGCCAGGCAAGAGAGAGAATCTAGAGAATCTTACAGTAACAAGATAAGAGCTTACAAAATCCTTGAGAATGCATTTCGGTTCTCTTGGAGAGTCCATTGATCCTCAGCACCAGATGCATAATAGTCATAAATCATCTTTGGCAATTTCTCCTTTGCGATGGCTTGATACTCCATAACATTTGTTATCTGATCCATTCTTCCTACGTGCTGCTATTCTTGCTTCACCTTAAAGTTTTCAAATAACTTCAGAACTTATGAATTTGGCCTGATAAAGTTCAGTACTTCAATTCAGGCTACTCTGATAACTCTAAAATTTCTCAGATAACAGGAAAAGGCCATGCCACAAGATTCAAAGATGCGTGCAGGTCAAAAATGCACAAGTGAAATGAAAAAGAAGAAAGCATGAAGCAACTCGAATATATCTTTTGGAGAAGATCCAAAAAGACACAGAAGAGGCAAGTTAATGGCAGAAAAACGCTATTCACTTTCGCTCGGCTAGTAACTTGAATTTGAACAACTGATAGTTTGGCTGATTTGCCGAAGTTACACCTAAAATATACAAGTCAGTTAATTTTGAAAACTAATGAACAACCAATATCAACATTATACCAATACTATTTTCTTCTGAATTTTCGACCGGAATTTTTTAAAAAAAATCTAATCAGGTTTTCTAATCCCAATCAGTTTTTGTTTTTATCCTTTGCAGAATTTGAGCAGATCTTTGGGTAAAGAGAAAGTTTCTTACGTTCTATCTCCACTAGAAAATACATACAAAATTAACCGATATGTTAGGATGAAAAGCTAGCAGGTGAAAAAAAAAATTCAAGTTGGTAAATTTAAATTTCATCAGAACACTGAAAATGAAAAACAATGTTGGGTTATTTTCTTTGTCATCTTTCTGAATAATTTTCATTTAGGACAAAACACATATATCCTGTCAGCGATAAGAACTCATGGAAACCAAAAATAAGCAAAATTAACTGAAACAAGACATACTGCAAAACTCAAACAATCTCAGGAAACCAGTAAATAGCTGAAGAAACTGAAAGAAGATGGCAATTCAAACACTAGTCCCATACAACAGCAGTAAACACAACTTCAAATCAAACCCAATAAAAGAAAAAGGAAAAATCAAAACAATCATAATTGGAGAACTTACGAGTGAAGAAGAGTGAAGAGCGGAAAAGAAGGCCGCCTCTGCTATGAAGTTTAGAAACGGTGAGTCTGGATGGTTAAAATAGGCGCTGCGGAGAACGTTAGTGAGAGAAGGGGATGCCGATGAAAGATTAATTACATTTTTTTTAATATTTAACTATAACTAAGAAAAAGAAATAAGGAGTAGAAAACAGAGAACCGACAGAGAGTAAGTATAGTAACGACGAGGGTGACGCGATGGCTGATTATCCTAATGTTCCCCGCTAGACGCGTGATCGTCACTGCCCTTCCGAAGGTCTGCGTTGGCTTGGCTGCTTTAATTCTCTCTCCCCTTTTATTCTGGGGAAAAAACTATTTCCCTCCTTTCAGATTTATATAATAATTTTTTAGTTTTTTAAATTAAAAATTATTTAATAAATATTTAATAATTTTATTTTAAAAATATGATTTTTTAAAATTATTTATCTGATTAAAAATTAAAATATTATTTTATTTATTTAAAAATTAAAATTTTTATTTTTATTTCTTAAATTAAATATTTAAAAATAAAAATCTAACTTTCTAATAATA
This sequence comes from Thlaspi arvense, assembly GCA_911865555.2. Lineage (NCBI taxonomy): Eukaryota > Viridiplantae > Streptophyta > Magnoliopsida > Brassicales > Brassicaceae > Thlaspi > Thlaspi arvense. Next base: position 275,055 of record CAJVSB020000734.1, read on the forward strand.
TAATTTTACTGCTTTTAAATTTTTTATATTTTATTTTATGATATTTTAATTTTATTTAAATTTTTTAATTTAAATAATACTCAACATTTTTTTAGCGTAAATGATATTTAATCCATTCTTATTTTAGAAATTAAAATAAAACTAAATTTAAATTATCAAAAGTTAAATTTTTATTTTTTAAATTAAAAATAAGAAACTTTAAAAAGATTTTTTATTTCCATTCTTATTTTAGCAATTAAAATAAAACTAAATTTAAATTATCAAAAGTTAAATTTTTATTTTTAAATTAAAAATAAGAAACTTTAAAAAGATTTTTTTATCAAATAAGTAACCAAAGCATGTGAAATTTTGAGTTATCCTTGTATCTTTTTTTAACAAAATTGTTAATTAACAATTAGTTAAAAGAAAAATATTTTTTTATAATAAAAATGAGAACAAGTATTAATTAAGTAAACCTGAATTTTGGCTAGTTTTTCATCGATTGGTCTTTGGAAATTGTTCGTCGATTACCGTCTACCGCTTACCAAGGGTTGGTTGTTGTCGAAGAACAAGGTAAGTAGCTTAATTTTAAGTTTGGTGCAATCAGGTTGGAGTTGTAGGTGTTGAGTCAAGAATCGTTTTATCAAGCAGAGAAGAAGGATCCAGATGGGATCCAAGTCTGAGTTGGTGTAATAGCCCAAATTTCTACTAAATTAATCCAAAAGATCTGATTTACTTTGTATATAGGGGCTTAATTGCACAAAATAAAAGTATCGGGGCTAAATTGTAAATCTTCAAGGTTATTATTGAATAAATTAGGAGAATTGGGGTTCTAAGTAAGAAATTAGGAAGTTTGGAGCTTAAATTTAAACTTTTGGGGTCTAATTGAAAGGAAGTAAAGAGGTGGGACTAGAGTGAAAGGGGCACAGAAAATCGAGGACCAAAATTAAAGCAGGTCAGGGCTAAACTGGAAGAAACAAAAATTAAAGGGGCTGAATTTAGAAACTAGAAAACTTCTAGTTGATAACTGACTAGAAGATCTGGATAATTCGAGTTAAATCAGTGGCCAACTCTTAGATTAATATATATATATATATATATGGATGTGCATATACAAGTTATTTACATTTCCTCTCAACCAATTTCACTAATTCATTTCTATTTGGAGAGTATTATAGTTGAGATGGTTCGTAAGCCTTGTGATGGGTTTGAGACTCCTTTGTGAAAATTCCAGTTTGTGGATCGATTAATTCCTCAATTGAGCTTTAAGGAGTGTTAGCCAACCATCGTTCTGCATTCACTCATGGTTGGCTGTCGTTGGAGAATGAGGTAAGTGAGCTAATTTATGGTTTATGGCTTTCGAGTGAAATTTGAAAGACCTAAGTCTATTTCGGGGTCATCAAGTAAAGAAAACAGATATGAAAAGTATCCAGGTCTGTCCTAGTTTAAGTGTTAGCCAGTTCAGCTTGAGTAGACCAAGTTCAATTGGTTTGGTCATTCTAAAAGCCAATTTGGCCATTTTGGATCAGTTCTAGAGTAACTGAAAAGGTTCAATCCAATTTTGGTGTCCTATTAGTTGGATAAGCCTAATTCAAAGGGTTTTCAGTCTAGTTTTGGTGTCTTGTAGGCTAGACAAGCCCAGTTCGGGGAACTTTCAATCCAGTTTTGGTATCTTGCAGGCTAGACCAACCTGGTTCAAGGAGTTTTTAGTCAACTTTAGGGTATTGAGTCCAGTTTAGGGGATTTTATGACCAGTTAGGCCAATTCAATGAAGTTTAAGGCCCGTTCAATTTGCTTTAGGGGAGTTTGGTGCCAGTCCAGTCTAGTTCTGTGGTGTTTGTTGTCGGTTCAGTATAGTTTAGTGGTGTTTGAGACCGGTTCAAGTTGGTTCAATAGTATGTTAAGCTAGTTCAGGCCAGTTCACTAGTAATCGAGGTCGATTTATGCTGGTCCAATGATATTTAGGGCTAGTTTAATCCAGTTCATGGATATTTAAGGTTGGTTTACTCTAGTTTTAGGGTTTTTATGTAAGATTTAAGGACCAGTTTAAGGAAATCAAGTCCTGAAATGATTTGAGTTTTGGTTTTGGTTTTGATATTATATCCTTGTGATTTCAAATACATTTGAGGAGGTACGTTATGACTATTGAGATTTTATTCAAAGTTTCTAGTTTTTTGGCCTTGCCTTGTACTATGAGTGATAATACTCATTCTATATATGTAATTTTGACTCTAGTAATTATTTATCTGTTATGATATGAGTTATTAGTTTTGAAAATTAAACTCTAGGACAAGCATTTGGTTTTGTGGAAATTTATTGTGAGCTATTTGAAATACTTAGTTTCAATTTAAAATTATGCCTCTATTATATGTATTTTCTAAAAGTCATGTGTTAGGAGTTACTATATTTAAGTTTCAAACAAACACGATAGTGTTCGAGCACTATGTGTTATGTGTATCATTTAGTTCTAGTTCTGATTTTGGTTTTGACTTAGTATGAGATCCTAGTATGATATGTGATATATGATACCTCTGACATGATACGCTCTATTGTGAGATGAGATTTCTGATATTCTGATACTCCCTTATGTTTTCGAATCTATGAGGCATATATGTGTGGTTTTCAGTGATATGTATGTTTGCTCACTATCTTATTATATGTATATGTTTAGAGCATTTTATGATGTATGTCTCAGCCTGACTAGGGTTTGTATTGTCATTCACTAAATTGTACTCGCACCTTTTCCAACATTTTTTAGATCCCAATGTGGGCTTGTCTTTTTTATTGCTTTTTTGAGTAGGTACGTGGTATTCTGTCAAACTACTTTCGATGTATGAGTTTTTGTTGTTTATACCACTTGTACTTTAAAGTTGCTTCATTTTCTCTTCAAATAGGATTATTCCAGTTGTATAGATTTTGATACTTATATCAGTCTATTATATTTTAATGCTTGTTCAGTCTGAGGCTTACTAAGGTTAGTGATCTAGTCTCAATGCTAGTCATGTGCTGGTTTTGAGGCATGATAAAGTTGGTATTAGAGAAATAGGTCAATTTGAGTGTAAATGGAGTAAGGTCATTTTGCAATGTTTTTATTATGATGGTGAGGGCCTTACTTTCATAACAAAGGGATTGCAGAAGGCCTATCAGGATGTTATCTGTATTTCTGTGTTCGAATTTCTAACACCTGCCTATCCTGAAATCATTCTAACATCTAACCTTCTGTTTTATAAATGGACTCTCCACGCAATACACATACTCCATCTCAAGATATAGTAGATCTTAAGGCATCAAGAAATCTCTTGAAAGGATTAACGCTTCCATGTCCTAGAGGGAGAGGCTATCCTAAAGGGCACGAGAGGACCATGAGACAGCCTGGAGGGCTGACTGCTAGTAAGGGTGTTGCACCCTCCTCTATAGCTCCCGATGTGTTAGCGAGTATTTTGACTAGTATCTAGGGGCTTCAACAGATTATGATTGAGTTTATTAGGAGCATTGCTAATTCAAGTAGGCAATTGACTCCTGTCAGTGTATAGATGAGTGCTACTATTGTTCTAGTTGTGATAGCACCAGAACAGTCCTGGTCTCGTTTTTATAGATATTTCAAAGATTTTCTAAGGATGAACCTTGTACATTCTCCAATTCAAATACAAAGAAGGATCTACATGAGTTTTCGGATAACTTGGTGAATATCTTCCAGATTTTGATATGTTTCAAATGCTAGGCGAGTAGAGTTGGCGACCTTTAGACTCCGGGGTGTGGCCCAAGCCTAGTACGATCATTTGTTAACACTTAGGCTAGTTGATGCAGCAGCCATGACTTGGGAAGAGTTTAATATAGTATTTTTGAAAAGATTTCTACCTAACAGTAGACAAGTGGAGCTAGCAAGCAAGTTTGAGAAGCTAGTACAGAGGCCCGACATGACAGTATCAAAGTATGAGGAGTAGTTCACTCGCCGTTCTCACTATGTTCCATATCTTATCACTAATGATATCACTTAAGCCACCAATTCATCAGGGGTTGTCACACCCCTTATACTGGGCTTTGGCTTTTCAGATAGGGGCATTTACTTGTGATCGAGCAATAGAGGCCGCACATGTCTTAGAGTTTTCGAGGGTACCCAAACATATTTATGAAGAGATGGGGAAGTAGGCACGATAGACAAAACTTTTAATGGCAGCACTAGTTCTTAGAGAGGGTCGTCATCCCATGGTTATCGATGATCTTCTTGGCATAAAGGTTCTTCTAGCAGACAGTCATTGGCTAATGTCACTACATGTAGCGGTCGTACCTCGTTTACACATAGCTGCCTTAGTTGTGGTAGGGCACATTCTAGATAGTGTCATCGAGCGACAGGTGCTTGTTTTATGTGTCCAGCAGGGCCATCTGATTTGAATCTATCCACTCTTAAAAAGACTATCCAAGCGACTGCTCAGGTGATACGGGCTTGCTATTGTTACCGCCAACAGGGCCATTTTGGTCAAAGATTGTCTGATTACACTAGAAGCTATGTAGACCAGAGGATCCACGCCATAGACCCAAAAGCAGACCATAGGAGAGTCATTTGGCTCCCATGGTCGAGGGATAGGAGGCAAAGGCCATGGCAAGGGCCAAGCATGGATTTACGCTTTGACCCGACAGGATGCTCAAACGTCTACTGTTGTAGTTATAGGTTTGGTTTCTATATGCTTGCATGAGCCTTATGTTTTATTTGATCTAGGCTCTACTTATTCTTATGGATCTGTGAGATTTTCTACCTAATTTGATAGACTGCCATAACCACTAGAGCATCCCTTTTTAATGGTAACTCCTATTGGGGAGTCCATTTGGGTAGCATATGTATACAGATCTTGTCCAATTGACATAACTGGTAGAGAGTCTGCAACTGATTTAATCCTCTTATCTATGTTGGACTTTGACGTGATTCTAGGGATGGATTGTTTAGTCTCGTGTTATGCTATAATGAACTGTTGTCTTAAGACGGTGAGGTTTATTGTGCCAGACGAAGCACTATTTGTATATCAAGGTGACTATTCTATAACTCTAACTCCTATCATTTTATTCTTGAAGAATCAGTAGTTACTCAGTTAGGGATGCCAGGAATTTCTAGCGATAATTAAGGACAGGTAAATAGAGGACATGTTTAGAGTGGGTACCAGTTGTTAATAAGTTTCTAGATGTCTTCCCTAAAGATTTACCAAGCATGCCTCTTGATAGGGAGATAGAGTTCTACATTGATTTGATGCCTTACACCCAACCCATATTTAACTATATGGCTCTAGTAGAACTTTAGGAATTAAAGGAGTACATTCAGGACTTACTAGATAAAGGTTTTATCAGACCCAGTACTTCGCCATGGGGTGCTCCGGTACTATTTGTTAACAAGAAGGACGAGTCTTTGAAATTATGTATTGACTATCGACAACTTAATAAAGTGATTGTACATAACAAATATTCGTTATCGAGGATTGATGATCTGTTTGATTAGTTGTATGGAGTCACATATTTTTCTAAGATAGACCTCCAATCTGGATGCCATCAGTTAAGGATTAGATAGGAGGATATTCTTAAGATGACTTTTAGAACTCAGTATAGACATTATGAGTTCCTCGTGATGTCTTTTGACTTAACGAATGCCCCCTACTGCCTTTATGGACTTGATGAATCCAGTGTTCCAAGCTTATTTGGATTGATTTGTTATAGTGTTCATCATGACATCTTGGTATACTCTAAGAGTACAACTGAGCATAAGATGCACTTATGGGAAGTTTTAAAGATCTTGAGAGATCACCAGTTGTATGCTAAATTTTTGAAATGTGAATTCTGATGCGATAGCATAGCCTTTCTTGGGCACGTGATATCTAAGGATGGAATCATAGTTGATTCCCATAAGATCAAAACCATACAGTAGTGGTCGAGGCCTTCTTTCATTATAGAGATTTGGAGTTTTCTAGGTTTTGTGGGCTATTACCATCGCTTTGTATGAGATTTTTCTAAGATAGCCACCCTTCTAACTAGATTAACTTAGAAGAATGTTAAGTTTTAGTGGTCTGACTCCTACAAGGAAAGTTTCTAGAAACTTAAGAATTGTTTGACCTCTACTCCAATGCTATCTTTGCCCTTTGGATTCGGTGAATTTTTTATTTATTGTGATGCTTCCCAAGTAGGCTTGAGGTTTGTCCTGATGCAACATGGGTGGGTTATAACTTATGCATCTAGACAACTAAAGAAACATGAGTAAAACTATCTTACCCACAATCTAGAGCTTGTAGTAGTTTTTTTTGCTCTAAAGATATGCAAGCATTATTTATATGGTGAGCCGTGTAAGGTTTACACATATCATAAAAGTTTGAAATATATTTTCTAGTAGAAGGACCTAAACCTCTCACAACGAAGATGGATAGAGTTTCTTAAAGATTATAATTGTACCATTCTATACCATCTAAAAAAGCAAATGTGATCATTAACGCTTTGAGCAGGAAGTCCATGGGGAGCTTAGCTCATATCGCTCTTTTGAGATGGCCTTTGATAATAGCCCTACACAGCTTGCGAAGTAAAGGCATGTAGTTGGAAATAGAAGACACTAGGCAGTTGTTAGTCCAAATGCAATTGTAGCCTTCGTGGATAGAGAGGATTAAAAAAGATCAGAGAAAGGATACCAAGTTATGCAAACTTAAGGTAGAGGTTCAAGCTGGAAAATGTGTGGAGTTTCAAATTGATTATGAGAGGACATTACGATGTGAAGACTGACTTTTTGTGCCCGATGTTGGGGATCCGAAGAAAATGATACTAACGAAGGCGCATAGCTCTAGATACACTATTCATCTTGGCTCCACCAAGATATACCATGACTTGAAACAATTTTATTGGTGGGAAAGAATGAAAAGAGATGTGGCCAATTTTGTATCTCGATGTTTCACTTGCCAACAGGTCAAAGTAGAGCACTAGAAGCCTATAAGATTACATCAGCAAATTGAGATACCAGAATGGAAGTGGGAAGCCATTGCTATGAATTTGGTGACTAGATTGCCTCACACTTCTAAGTGTTACAATTTTATCTAGGTCATTATGGATTGACTGACAAAGTCTGTGCACGTCCTTCCTATGAAGACGAATTATAATCTACTCCAGTATGCTCAGTTGTACTTAGATGAGATCGTTAGATTATACAGAGTTTTGCTATCTATTATCTCAAATTGAGGATCTTAGTTTTCGTCTCAATTTTAGAGAGCCTTTCAGGAAGCCTTTGGGACTCAACTAGATCCGAGTACTTTTTTTCATCCTTAGACTAATGGGTAGTCAGAGAGGACTATCTTGATTCTAGAGGATATACTGCATGCTTGTGTTTTGGATTTTAGAGATAGTTAGAGTCAATACTTACCCTTAGTGGAGTTTTCTTATAATAACAGCTACTAATCAAGCATCCGGATAGCTCTGATTGAGGCCTTGTATGGTAAGCAGTGTAGATCTTTGATTTGCTGGTTTGAAACTAGGAAATTAAACTTGCAGGTCTAGATTTAATTCAGGACGTGGTGGATAAGATTCAAGTAGTAAGAAATAGGCTTTTAGTTGCACAGAGTAGACAAAAAGGCATATATGAACCACTGATGTCATAAACTGGAGTTTGTTATCGAAGATCATGTGTTTTTAAAGGTTTTTCCAATGAAAGGTGTTGTCAAATTTGGAAGGATAAGTAAATTGAGTCCCCGTTATATTGGCCTTTTTGAGATATTGGAGTGAGTAAGAGCTGTGGCTTATCGATTAACTCTTCCTCCTGAATTATTTATGGTACACCCAGTATTTCATGTTTCTCTGCTGACGAAGTATTTGTTTGACCCATCACATGTAATAGCACTGCAGGATGTTCAATTTGAGCAATATTTATCATATGAGGTAGAGCTTGTGGCCATTTTGGATTGACAAATAAAGAAACTCTAGTCCAAAGAAGTGGCATCCATAAAAGTGCTAAGGAGGAATTAGTTATCGGAAGAGGCTACATGGGAGTCTAAGAATCATGTGGAGGAGATATCCCCACCTATTTAGTATATGATATAATTACTTGTTTTGAAAATTCAGGGTCCGAATTTTTGTAAAGGGAGAGAAGAATGTAATAGCCCAAACTTTTGCTAAATTCTTAAAAAAAAATTGATTTATTTTGTATGGAGGGGCTTAATTGCACAAAATAGAAGTATCAGGACTAAATTGTAAATCTGGATGGTTATTATTGTATGAATTATGAGAATTGGAGGTCTAAGTAAGAAATTAGGAAGTTTGGGGCTTAAATTTAAACTTTGGGGAGTCCAATTGAAAGGAAATAAGGAGGTGGGACTAGAGTGAAAGGGGTGCAAAAAATTGAGGACTAAAATCAAAGTAAGTTAGGGCTAAACTAGAAGAAACAAAAATTAAGGGGGCTGAATTTAGAAAACCAAAAAACTTCTAATCGGCAACCAACTAAAAGATCTAGATAAGTCAAGCCAAATTAGTGGCCAGCTCTCAAATTAATATATCTATATATATATATATATATGGACGTGCTATACAAGTTGTTTACATTTTCCTTAAACCAATTTCACTAATTCATTTCTATTTGGAGAGTACATCAGTCAAGATGGCTTGTAAGCCCCATGACAAGTCTAAAATTTCTTTGTGAAAATTCCAGTTTGATTAATTCCTAAATTGAGCTTCAAGGAGTGTTTACCGGCTGTCATTCTACACTTACCCACTATTGGCCTTTGCTAAAGAAGGAGGTAAGTGAGCTAATTTACGGTCAATGGCTTTCAGGTGAAAATTTCAAGACTCGAGCCTATTTCCAGGTCGCTGGGTAAAGAAGACAGACCTGGAAAGCATCTGGGTCTGTCCTAATTTAAGTGTTAGCCAGTTCAACTTGGCTGGATTGGGTTTAACTAGTTTGTCATTCTGAAAGCCAGTTTGGCCATTTTGGACTGGTTCTAGAGTAACTAAATAGGTTCAATTAGATTTTGGTGTCTTATAGGCTAGACAAGCCCGATTTAGGGGGTTTTCAATCTGGTTTGGCGTCTTATAGGCTGGACAAGCTTGATTCAAGGGGTTTTTAGTCCAATTTTGGTGTCTTATAGGCTGGAGCAACCTAGCTCAAGGAGTTTTCAATTTAATATTAGGGTATTGAGACCAGTTTAGGGGCTTTTGTGATCAGTTCAGGCTAGTTCAATGAGGTTCAAGGCCAATTCAGCCTAGCTTAGGGTGGTTTGGTGACGAATCAGTCCGGTTTTGTGGTATTTGGTACCAGTTTAGTCCAGTTATGTGATGTTTAGTGCTGGCTCAATCTAGTTCAGTTTGGTTCTATGGTGTTTAGTGCCAATTCATTCTAGCTCAGTGGTGTTTGAGGTTGGTTTAGGCTAGTTCAATGGTATTTTAGGCTGATTTAGGTCGGTGCAATGGTAATCAAGGCTAAATTTTGCTGGTTCGATGGTATTTAAGGCTGCTTTAAATTGATTCATGTATATTTGAGGTTGGTTTACTTTGGTTTAAGGTTTTTACGTAAGATTAGTTCATGTTTCTGGTTTATTTTGGGTTCAGGTGTTAAATAATGAATCTTGAGATATGTGCTAAAGTTTTGAAATGATGTCAAGGATCGGTTTAAGGGAATCAAGTTTTGAAATGATTTAAGTTTTAGTTCTAATTTTGATATTATATCATTAAGATTTTAGATACATTTGAGGAGGCATATGGCCATGGAGATTTTATTTGAAGTTTCTAGTTTTTCGATCTTACTTTTGTATTATGAGTGATAATACTTATTCTATACATGTGTTTTTAACTCTTGTCATTATTTATCTGTTATGATATAGATTATTAGTTTTGAAAATTAAACTCTAGGACACGTATTCTATTTTGTGGAAATTTACAATGAGTTATTTGAAATACTTGGTTTCAAGTTAAAATCATGCCTCCATTATATATATATATATATATATATTCTAAAAATCATATGTTCGGAGTTAAATCTAGTTTCAGTTTTGGACAAACATGATTGTGTTCAAGCACTTTGTGCCATGTGTATGATCTGGCTCTAGTTCTAGCTTAGTATGAGATCTAGCTATGATATGTGATATATCCCACATAATATGCTCTGTCGTGAGATGAGATTTCTGATATTTTAGATACTCCTATGTCTTTTCAAATCTGTGAGGCATATATGTGTGGTTTTCATTATATGTATGCTTGCTCACTATCTTATTATATGTATATGTTTGGCACTTTTTATAATGCATGTCCCAGTATGACTAGAGTTTATATTATCATTTATTGAGTTTTGTACTCATCCCTTTCTCAACATTTTTCAGATTGTAGTGTGAGCTTGTCTTTCTGATCTCTTCCCCAAACGAATACATGGTATTCTGTCGAGTTACTTCCGATGTACTAGTTTTTGTTGTTTATACCACTTGTCCCTTAGAGCTGCTTCAATTTCTCTTCAAACACGATCTTTCTGGTTATATGAACGTTGATGCTTATATTAGTGTATTTTGTTACAATGCTTGTTCTGTTTGAGACTTATTAAGGTTGGTGATCTAGTCTTAATGCCAGTCACATGCCTAGTTTTAGGGAATGACAGTTGGCTCGACTAGACCAGCCCGATCGAATCGAGTTCAACTAGTTCAATGAATTGGTTTAGCTTAGTTCAGTCAGATTCGCCCAATTTGGACCAATTCAAAGGTTCAATAGGCTGGTTTAACCCAGTTCTTTATGGTTTTGGTCCAATTCAATCTGGTTTTGAGGGTTTCAGTTCTAGTTCAACTAGATTTTAATAGTATTTAAGCTGGTTCAACCTTGTTTTGTGGTTCATTTGACTAGATCACTTTGGTTTTAGGGTTTTAAGGTGGTTTAAAGGCATTTATGACAAATTCAGTGATTTTTGAGGATGGTTCAAGCCATTTCAATGGTGCTTAAGGCTGGTTTAAGTCGATTTAGTAATGTTTGAGGACAATTTAGACTAGTTCAGGGAGTACTTGAGATTGGTTTATTTTAATTTAAGGGTTTTTACATAAAATTGGTTTATGTTTTCAGTTCGTTTTGGGTTTAAATGTTAGATAATGAATCTTGAAATACTTGCTAAGATTCCAAAATTGGATCAAGGACCGTTTAAGCAGTTGATTCTTAATTGATTTAAGTTTCAACTCTAATATTGATGTTACATTATTGCAATTATAGATACATCTGAGAATACACACTTTGATTGTTGAGTTAATCATTATGAAGATTTGAATCTTTTGGTTCTTACTTATACTGTGAGTGGTAATACCTATTCTATGCATGTATTTTTAACTTTAATCACTTATTTATTATAAAAATGAAATTTATGATAAATATAAATTATTTATTATGATGCGATTTGTTAGTTTTGGACATTGAAACCTCGACAAGTATTTTGGAATTGATTTTGAAGTATAGTGAGCTATTTTAAGATATGATATACATTTGATTTTGATTTGAACATATACCTCTATTACAAATTACATATTTGAAAGAAATTATATGATGAGAGATACTATGATCTATTATAATATGATATACTTTGTCTTGATATATTCGGTTAGCGATTTGTTAATTATGTCATATGAGATGTTTCCACTATAATACACTCTATCCTAGCATAAGATTCTTATGTGATGTGTTATATGTGATACATCTAACACGACACACTCTATTGGTGAGATGACATTTTAATTTAATATATGATATGTAATACTTTTGGCACAATATGCTCTACTGTTGAAATGATATTTCTGATATGATACTTCTATCTAATTTATAATTCTGAACTTAAATTAATTTTGAACTTCTCAAGACATATGTTATTATTTTCAATGATACATACCATTTGTTCGCTATCTAGATTATATATATATATATTCACATTTTACGATGCATATCTTAGTATAACTAGATTTTATATTATTATTTATTAAGTTTTATACTCACTTATTTCCTAATATTTTTATATTGTCATATTAGTTTGCCTCTCCATACACACTTCTGAACTAGCACATAGTTTCTTGACGAGCTCGGCTATAGGCAATATTGTGATTTGTCAGTTTGTAATTTAGAGTATTCTATTTGTCTTTCTAGACAAGATCATTTTATATGTATTTAGTTTGACTATTTATATTCCTATGACTTAATATTATGTCAACAATGTTATCAATTCTGTTTAAAATTGACTGGGGTTGGTGATCTACTCTTAATGCCAGTCACGTGACTAATTTGGGATCATAACAAGTTTTGTATATAAAAAATGACTTATTATTTAACAAAATAACATTAGTAGCTAAAAACCAAAAAGATGAAAAGAATCTCTAAATAGATAATGAATATCTTATCTTAACTTTTATTCTATAAAAAATAAATGGAAAATTATCAAGCCATACTGTAAAATAATTTAATTACTTAGAGAGTTAAAATGTGAAATATTTCTAGTTAGGCTTAAAAAAGTCTAGTTAAGGATATTTTATATTTCCTAAAATGCATCTATTACTAAACAGTAACATTCTTATCACTCTTACATATATATATATATATATATATATGAATGTAGTTATAAGTACATATTTTTATAGCTATAAGCTCTATTACAACATAAATATATGTTTATAATTATACTCGTAATTAGTTAATAAATTATAACTATGTATCTATATAATTTAATTAAACACATATATACTTTAAATTTACAAATATGTCTTTGTATAATTGTAAGTATATAGTTGTATAATAATAAAGATATTATGACTTACCTAGATAATAAAAATAATTTATAAATTAATTATTTAAATAATTAAAATTATCAAATTGTTTGATTCAATAATTTTTCTAGGAAAATAAATAAATAAGTTATATAACAAAAAAGAAAAATGACGTAAGCCGACTTTTTGGATACGCGAGCACCAAAGAATTAGGTCGAGATAGAATTATCGCCTCCTTTTTCCAAAGTCGGACAAAATTTGCAATACTTTCCAGCCGCCAAGTAGAAAAGAAAAAGCGAAGCAAGCCAAGAGTCGTGTACGCCGCTTCAAATAGCATAGCAGACATGAGAGAGGAAAGCGGAACCTAATAGGGACAAAATTTTAATATAAAATATTTTTAATTTACGGCACATTTTGCTTCCGAATAACAATTTTGTCCATACCTGGCACTTGCATGCAAATTATATTTTCAATTAAGATTGAGTACGACTATTATATAATGGAGATGAAGATAAAATATTAAGAATATATTCAAAAATTAACAGGAATTTACGTGGAAATGGGGTAATAATATTTATTTTACCATGTACCTGGTATATTATGTTACATATATTTATATGTTAAAATTTATATTTAAGTAATTTGTTAATTTAGTTTGTTAAGTAATGATATTTAGATTATAATTTTATTTGATTTAAAAAAATATTAAAATATAATTTAAATATTTTTTTTTTTTTTTGTGAATTATCAATTATTTTTATCTCACTATTTTTTTAAAATGAATTGTACAAACAAAAGGAACGTGAGTAAGAATAAGTGCTATTACTTGAAGAGTGTATATGAATTAATAGGCCTTTAAAGGGCATAACTATTTAAGTATGACAATTCATATTATGCATAATATTTTTTAAAATTGTTTTGTTTATTTTAGAAACAAAAGGAAATTTGCAAAGGTATTTAAAAGAGTTAATGGGATTTTAGAAGTAAATTATATTAGAAATAAGAATATAACAATCTATATTTGAAAAGTATTCTGAGCAGTAATGGACAAAGTTGGTCACGGGGTCAACATAGTTTCCCGAGATAAACCAAGTGCCTTTAATTTGGCTTTTCTTTTTCCTTGCAGAATGCAGCTACTGCTTTTACAGTAAAATAATAAAATAAGGGTTTCTTGTCACTGATACCATCACGTGTCTTGAACTTTTAAATGAGACAAGAAATTGCCCGGTAATTACCCATTTGTAAAATTCTCGTTAATTTCGATTTTTTTAAAAATATTTGGAGGGAGAATTTATAACAAAGGACGAGACATGTGAAAATGTCCTCCTCATATCTGGAGCAACGTTACAGGAGACGTAATGTAATTATGCTGCATGAAGTATTTGGTTCCATTAACTAAACGGCTTCTGTGGGCCGAAACAAGTCCAAAACCACGGACGACTTACAATTTAATTTTTTTTTTAAATTTGAATAAAAATAAGAATAAAAAATACATACTTCTATTCATATTTACTTTATTAACGTACACCTTTATTTTTATCCTAAAAAGATACTCAATTTTTTTTCTTAAATTAACAAATAATTTTATTAATTAAGGTGTTTAATAAACTGAATTAAATTATTTAAACTAATAAAATCACACGTTAGTTTGGTTTGCTTTGATTTTGTTTAGTTTGGTTGAAAATTTTTTTTATAAGATTTTATTTAATATTTGATATCTAAACAAATTATATAAAGTAAATCAGATCATATAGTTTATATATATATATATATATAATTAAAGATTATCTTTATATATATAGTTTATTTCTACACTTTGACTGCATGATTCTTTTTTGTGTTATCTTTTATATTTGTACTTTTTTTATAACTGATTATTTTATTTTTAGGGAGTACTTTCTATTAATATGATTCATGCTTTATTATAATGTATAAATATATTTGTTGTATAATGTGCAACTATTTTAGTTACGTGATATCTCGTCTCATGTTGATTTTAGAAAGTGATATGATATAATATATAAGATACTAAAAATTACTATTGAACAACTTGGGTTTAAACATTTTGGGTTAATGGTTCAGATTCAACATATTACTAGGGTCAATAATTCTCGGGTCATTATAAATAATATCAGAGCAAAAAATGATATTTGGACTTGTTTTATTTGGATATGAATACAAATTTATGATTTGACAAGAATGTCAAATATTTAAGTGGGAGAGATTGTGATATCTCATCCCACATCGATTTCTGAGAGTGATATGATATAATATCTAAGAGACTAGAGCCTATTATTAAATAATTTGATCTTAAGTATTTTGGGTCAGTATTTTAAACTCAACAAGTTCTTAGGTTTATTAGCTGTGACATCTTTACAACTTAGTTGATTATAAATTTGTTGAATTAAATAGATTAAAGCAAATTTTTTTAATATTCAAATTTTAGGAAAACTCCATTAAAATTTTTATTAAAATGATTAATTTAATCTATTCTAGTTTTACAAATCATAAATCGTGGTCTAAAATTTAATTAAATCATGATTTATAGTTTAGTTTGATTTCTAAAAATTATAAATCGTAAAATATAGTTTGATTTGAATTTGAACATTAAACTAAGCCAAACTAAATTATAAATACCCTTCCTTCTATTTACTTGCCGTTAAGTAATATTAATTTAAATATCAATTTTAATTTTTTGTTATATATTATATAAACATAATTTATAAAAATAAAATAAATTCTTATCATTTAAAATTAAATGTTCATTATAATAAAAAAATAAAAAAAATTTCATCCATTAAAAAAATTAACGTTTTTAAAAGTTTTGATTTTTTTATTTTTGCAATATTTGGTTTAATATGAAAAATTAAAAATTCAAAAACTTATTAAGAATTTGATTTTATCATTTTCCTTCAAAATTTTATTTTTAAAATTAAAAATAATAAATTTATATTATTAAAAGTTAGATTTTTAGTTTACAACTGAAAATCATAAATTTTAAAAAATACTTATGTAATGACCCAATTTTTCAATAATTTGAAATTGGGGGGGGGGGGCTAAATTGCTTGGATTTGAAGTTTTAGGGCCAATCTATAATTTTGAAGGGTTTAATTGGGAGAATTAATGGTTTTGGGCACTAAATTGAGAAATCAAGGAAGTTGGGGCAAAAATTAAAAGAGCGGGGATGCAATTGAATGAATTAGAAGAACGAGGGCCAAAATTAAAAAAGCGTGGATTAGATTGTGACAGGGGGATTATCTGCGGATCCACTGTGCACCAACCATCTGTTGTCAAATGCTCTATCATTTGGCCTGTTTTTCATCAATTTTCCCTTAAGGGGTGTGCGAGGCTTTGAAATGAGCCAAACCCCTCTGTTAGCTTTAAGTTTTGAGTGAGAAAGAAAGAGGAAATTTCAGGCTTTTTAGGCCGATAGAGCTCATGGTTTGCTAGCAGCTTTTTGGGCTTTTGGCAGCTTTTTGGTAGCTTTTCCTTCTGATTAAGGTTGACTTGAGGCTTGCTTAGTTAAGATTTTGGGTTCGGGGGTGTCAATCGATCTAGGTACATTGGTTTTTCTTGGTTTTTTTTTCTGGTTTTTCGGTTGCAGGAGTCAGCCCTACAACCGGGTTGAACACCCGGGTCGTCGAGCAGAAGGGATGGGACCCGGAAAGGGTTAGGGTCCCGCCTTGGGCTAGGCAGGCCAGGTTGGGCCTTGTTGGGCTATGGGCCCATGGGCTTGGTCGCGGACTAGGAAAAAAAAATGTTAGGGGTTTGGGCTTGGGTCGGCCCAATTGGGCTGGTGGCCTGAGTCGCGAGCTGAGCCGCAGGCCGAGGAAAAAAAATGGGGGATGAAGGTGGACTGTTGACTGAACTGGCCAGGGTGTTTGACCGGCTGGTTCAGTGGTCTTTTTGGCTCGAATTCTTGAGGTTGGACTAATTTCTAAAGTTTTGGGGTCTTCTAAATATGATTTTAGGGGTTTTGTGGCCGATCTAGTTGAGTTTGAGGTAGTTTTATGCCAGTTTAAACCGGTTCGAGGGTTTTGGAGATCCGTTCACTATGGTTTGAGGGTTGTGGAGGCTGGTTCATTATTGTTGAGGGTTTTAAGCAGAATTATTGAGTGTTAGTGAGTCACGTAAGTCCCAGTGATTGGTAGTGGTGCCTCAAAATGTGTGCCAAGGTACCAAGTTGGGATTTGCACCCAATATTGGGCTACTAAGCCCATTTCTTATACCAAGTTTGGAGTTGGTGATGATTTTGTGTGGTTTTGTTTTCAGATACACCTAAGGAGGTGCACCTAGACCAGTGAGACGAGTGAGGGTGACTGGGACTTCTTTTTTGGCTTGACCTCTGTATAGTGAGTGATGATACCCTTCCTATGCTTGTGTTTTCATATTGTGTTTTCTGTCATGATGATTATGTGATTTCTTAAATTGTATTTTGGGATATATGTTACCCTTGGGATATGTCTTATGTGTTTTGTATACTGTCAGTGAGCTATGTTGATATGTTGATACTGGTTTCGAGATGTAAACTATATATGCGTATGTATATCTATTTTTGACTTATATATGAGGATGGTACCATGTGATATGATTTGGGGACAGAAAGAGCTTGGTTGGAGTATGGTGATTTGTAGCATCCAGTTATGAGTTGGCCTAAGTACTTTACAAGGCGGTAGGGATCACGGATATGATGTGCACTGTTATGATGTATCTGGGATGGCAGACTTAGCTAACAAACGGTAGGCCATAGTGTGCAAGGAGTGCCTTGGGCCCTGTGTTGTATGTGATTAGATTACCAAGGGTTCATCCGGTGGACGGTGTGCTGCTGCAGCGTGCGGGGAGTACCCTAGCCCAGTGGATATGATATGATGGATTGATTATATTGATACCTCACATACTTGTTTTATGTGTTACTACTCATTGTAAATTCATGTATATGTATGGTTTTAGACTTGAGATGTGATACATATATCTCAACATGCATAGTCTAGGTATCATCTGTACTTGCTAAGTCTCGCAACTTACATTTTATAAATTTTTCAGATTTTCTTACTGTTCCTGTCTCGGATAGCGTGCTAGATTCAGAGCTTGGAGGTTACAAATTTGTCGATGTACAGGCATACTCTCCTTTTGTATCTTTCCTTTATATTCTAGAGTAACTCACTTGAGCTCTCAGATAGGTCATGACAGTTTTGTTTTAGACAATGTATTATGATTTACATTTATTTGATGAGTTCTTTTTGTCTGTTTGGGTGTGTTGAGGCTTATTAGGGTCGGTGGACCCTAGTGCGGGTCATGGGCCTTGGGTCAAGTCATGACAGAGTGGTATAAGAGCTATAGGTTTTCTGAGAGTGAAAAGAGAGCGAGGTTTTTTGGTAGTGCTTTTATTATGAGGGTGAGGGCCCCACTTTCATAATAAAAGGACTGCCAAAGACCTTTTAAGATGTGTTTGGTGTTAACATTTAAATTCTTCTATGCCCGAATCCTTTGATATCTTATTAATCCTCATATTTTGTGTATAGATGGATTTGCCGATAGATGTACTTGTGACGATGGGTGAGGTGCCCCTTGATTCTCGAGAGGCTATAGACGTCGGGGTATTAAGAGATCCCATGGGTGGGTGGGTCAGCCCCATCTTCGACTACTGGGAAAGGACGAAGGAAAGGTCATGGGAGGACTGCTAGACAAGCCTGAGAGTCGATTATGGGTCCGAGTGTGATAGTACCAATGAACTTCTTGACTAGGCTCATAGCGAACGTTTGTGAGTTGCAGAGGATAGTAACGGACCTTGCTGGGGATAAGGTTGGTGAGAGGAGACAGTAAGCCTCAGTCAGAGGATAGCCAAGCACTACAACTACTCCAGAGGGAGTAGTGCCAGAGCAACCAGCCCTAGCCAGTACACCAGTAAGGACCCCAACAGTATCAGTGACAGCAGCCCCAGTAGTGTGGCAAATGGGGTTTGATGGATATTTTAGGGATTTTCTTAAGTTGAACCCCCCTACATTTACTGGGTTAGGGACACAGGAGAACTCGCATGAGTTCTTAGATTAGTTGGACGATCTATTTTAGATCTTACAGTGTTTTGAGGCGAGACGAGTGCAGTTGACTATTTTTCATCTTAGGGGTGTGGCTCGGGTGTGGTACAATCGATTGATAAAGATGAGACCTACAGGTGTTGCCCCCTTGACTTGGGAGAAGTTCCGTAAGGAATTCCTCGAGAGATTTATGCCTAGCAATAGGGTGGCAGAGTTGACCTCAAAGTTTGAGAGACTAGTACAGAGACCGTGGATGACTGTGGTAGAGCATGAGGAGCAGTTTACTCGTCTTTCTCGGTATGCTACCTTTTACATTGCTGATGACATTGCACGGGCTACAAGGTTCATCAGAGGATTGTCAGATTCCTTGTTTAGTTCTATGGGATAACAAATGGGGAGGATTAGTTATGCCCATGTAGTTGAGTGTGCATGTGTCTTGGAGGCGAGAGGAGTGTCTAGGCATACACACGAGGATTCAGCTAAGAGGGCCAAGACAGAGGGATCTTTCAGTGGTAGTAGTTCCAGGAGGGGATCGTTGTCTCACGAACATCGACGATCCGAGCATGGGGGCTCGTCCAACAGGCAATCGTCAGCTAGTGCTATCGCATCGGGTGGTCATGGTCCAGCAGGTAGGCAGTCTATCATTTGTTATAATTATGGCTAGCAAGGCCATGTGAGTAGAGATTGCCCACGTTTGTAGGAGACGACCCAAGTTATAGGAGCTTATTTTAGATGTGGCCAGCAGGGCCATAGAGCCAGAGATTGTCCTTCTCCAGATGTTACTCAGACGACAGGGACTTGTTTTCGATGTGGACGATAGGGACACAGGGTTAAGGACTGTCCCATTTCTTCGGAGGCTGTTTTGGCGGCGAGCATAGTGTAGCAAACTCAGGATCATTCTGGGGCAGAGTCGTCTGGCTCTTGAGGTCATGGGATTGGAGGCAGAGGCCAGGGCTAGGCACGAGTGTATGCATTGACACGTCAGGACGCTTAGGCGTCTAACATTGTAATCACTAGTATGATTTCTGTGTGTTCTCTGGATGCGTATTGTTACGGCCCAATAAAGGAAAAATTTAATTAATTAAAAACAAAATAAGAAAAAGGGGGCTAATTGAATAAATTTTAAAGACTAGGGATTAAATTGAAAGAGAAACATGAAGTGAGGACTTGATAATGAAAAAGAGAGAGAGAGAGAGAGAGAGAGAGAGAGAGAGAGAGAGATCTGCAATTCGTCCGCCAACCTGCACGATTGACATGTGTCGACGATTTGCAGCCTTTTGCTTCAGATTTTTTCACATTTTAGGCCTATTTAGCCAAGCGAACACAACCCCCCAATTGATTTCTACAATCGTGTGAGGGAGAGAGAGAATTTTGGGTTGAAGTAACCAGTGGCCCGACGGGTTCACGAGGGACTTGGTTCGGTTTCTAAGTTTTGATCGGGAGTTGGCCGATTTAAAAACCTTGTGGAGCTCACGCGGGCTTGGGATTCTGCCTTCCGAGTGTCGTTGGATCGAGGTAAGTCTTCTTGTCAATTTTTTTTTGTTGTTTTCCTTACGGCTAAGTATTGTTACAAGCACCCGGGTTTGAGACTCGGGTAGCTAGGTGAGGAAGGCATGACCTAAGAGTCTGGGTCCTGTCCTAGTTGGGTCGAGCTGGGTTAGGCCAGGCCCGCCTTGGCTAGGAGGAAGGGGGATCCGGGCCTGGGCCATGGGCTGGCCCAGAACCGGTAGGCCCAGAAGACCGGGTCGAGTTGACTCGAAGAGTCAACTCGGCCTTGAGTTTTGAAAACGAGTCAACCCATCCAGGTTGACTCAATGGAAGTTGGAATATGTTTTCCCTGAGGAGAAGTGTAACCGAGATAAGGGTTGATTGGGGATAATAGGGATTGAATAAATTAGAATTATTTAATTAAATATTTAGGGTTAGGGTTTTGGGTAGGTGAACCAGCCAGTTTGACAGGCCGGTTTGAGGCTTTTCAAGCCTGTTCTTTGGGCAGTTGGACCGGTTCCTGGTCCATTAGGATGAGGGCTATCCGACCAAATGGTTTCAGGAAATTTTGGATGGTCAGTTCAAGGTGAACTAGCCGGTTTAGTGTGGTGCCCTTCAAGCAACTGGCTCACCAGTTTTTAGGCCGGTTCTTGGAAAAGTTGAACTGGTTCTTGGTTCAACATGATGAAACCTAGCTAGCCATGCAGTTTGGTGATTTTTGGGTGACTGGTTCAAGGTGAACTGGGCTCGATTTGTGTGTCAGTGCTTAGGATTAGGGTCCTTGGCCTAGTTCAGGGTCGGTTCAAAACCTTTTTGGCTGGTTTAGACCGGTTTCTAGGGTTTTGAGGCCTCTCGAATCCGATTTTAAGGGTTTCAAGATAGATTTAGGCTAGTTTGAGCCGGTTCGAGGGTTTTGTAGGTTGGTTCGCTATGGTTTGGGGATTGTAGAGGTTGATTCTTTATCGTTAAAGGTTGTTGAGCAAAATTGTTGGGTATTAGTGAGTCACGTGGGTTTTGGTGATGGGTAGTGGTGCTTCGAGATGTGTGCCAAGGCGTCAAGTTGGGATTTGAGACCGGTTTGAGATTTTTGAGTTTGTTCTTATGTTGACTTTGACAACGATGACGATTTTGTATGGTTTGATTGCAGATTCGTCAGCAGAGGCACACCCGAACCATCGAGCTGGGTGAGGTGGCCTGGGACTTTACTTTTTGACTCGACCCACATTGTGAGTAATGATACCCTCTCTATGCATGCATTTTATATTATGTTTTCTTGGCATGATGGACTGTATATTTCTTATTGTATTTTTGCTTATACTACTTTGGGATATGTGTTATATGTTTTATAAACTAATAGTGAGCTATATTAGTACATTGTTTTCAATTTTTGTGACATGACTACGTATGCATATGTTTATACTTGTTTGACCTGACATGTGGGGAGTCATGCTACATGATGAGGCTAGGTTGCTCCGGTCATGAGATGAAGGTTGCCTCCGACCGGGAGCATGGCATGTGATTGAGTTGAGCCCGATCGTGAGACGGAGGATTCCTCCAATCGGGAGATGGCCATTGATATGTTTGTGATATCTCCGATTGTGAGATGGAGGATGTCTCAAATCGTGAGAGCCGCGAGGCTGGGGTCTCGTGGCGGGATTTGTTGTGCTCCCACATATTATTTTGATGTTTATACCGCTCACTGTGTATGTATGTATGTGTATGTTTTGGTCTGATTATGTGATACATATCCCACCATGCATAATTTAGGCATCATCCTTACTCACTGAGTTTCGCAACAAAGACCTTATTATCTTTTCAGATCGACTTGACCGTTCGTGTACAGATAGCAGTGTTCAGATCTGCGCTTTGCGAGTCAATTGATGTATGGACATGTCCATTTGTTTATCTATTTTGTACTCTAGTGCTCTTTATATCTCTCAGATAGGATCTTGTTTGTATTTTAGAATGCATGATGTATATATATGAATTGTTTGATCTCTGGGTATGGTTTCGTATTGTTAGGTTGACTAGGGTCGTGGACTCTAGTGCCAGTCATGGACCCCAGGTTTGGGTCATGACAGAGTTGGTATCAGAATTCTAGGTTTCTGAGGATAAGGGAGCAAGGTTCTTTGGTAGTGCTTCTGTTATGAGGGTGAGGGCCCCACTTTTATAACAGAAGGACTGCCGAGTACCTTTTAAGATATACTTGGTATCGATCTCCTAAATTCCTTGTGCCCGTATTTTTGGTACTATTCTAATTCTATTGTTCTATGTAGATGGATCCTCCGGGAGATGCACATACTACTCCTACAGAGATAGTAGATCTTGGGGTGCATGAGGACCTCGCAGACGTAGCGGCCCCACCTCTGACTAGAGGGAGAGGGCATGCCACGGGCGTGGGAGAATGACGAGGCCAGCTCGTGAAATGGCAATGGGTCCAGATTTGAGTATGTTGCCTGGATTGCTGATAGGCATTTTGGAGGGTATCAAGGACTCTAGAGGAGCATTACAAATATCGCAGGGAGTGGGGTTAGAATGAGTGGGCAGTCTACCTCCATTAGTAGATAGGCAGGTACTACCACTACTCCTGTAGGGGTAGCACCAGAGTCGTTGCCTCCAGCTAGCGCCAGCGAGCACCCCTACCACTCTAGCCGGTTCAACTCTGGTGCAATAGCAGTCATGTTTTGACAAATTTTTTCAGGATTTTCTAAGGCTAGATCCTCCTACTTTCTCTAGTTCGATTGCAATAGAGGATCCCCATGAGTTCTTGGATGCATTGGATGGCATATTTAAGATTTTACAGTGTTTTGACCTATGACGAGTGGATCTAGCTACTTTTAGATTTAGGGGTGTGGACAAGGCGTGGTACGACCAGTTATTGCTTACCAAACCGTAGATGCAGCTCCTTTAACCTGGGAGGAGTTTCGCAGGGAGTTTATAGAGAGATTTTTACCTACTAGCTAGCGGTGGAATTGGTTGTTGAGTTCAAGAGGTTGGTACAGACCCTCGGGATGACAGTTTTTGAGTACGAGGAGTGGTTCACACGTTTATCCCGGTACGCTGTTGGGCATATTCCTGACGACAAGGCATGGGCTACGAGATTCATTCGGGATTGGCTCCTTTTTTATTAGTGACATTGGGATCACGAGTAGGACTTATTAGTTATGCTCGTGCAGTAGAGAGTGCTCGATTTTTGGAAGGCTTTGGGGCACTTGACCAAACATCAGAGGGGTAAGGAAGAGGGCAAAGATTGAGGGTTCCTACAGTGGCAGCTTTAGTTCTAGGAAGGGACCCTCTTCTCGCAGCCATCGACATTAGTGGCATAGGGGCTCAGGCAGTAGACAGTCATAGAGTAGTACAGTTCAGTCAAGTAGTCATTCGTCCTCTACTCCCAGTTGTGTCAGATGCGGCTGAGTGCATTTAGGACAGTGTCCTAGGGTGACAGAGGCTTGTTATAAATGTGGCCAGCAGGGCCACGTGGCCAAGGACTGTGTGTTCTCCCAAGAGACCACCAGAGCTACAGGGACCTGTTGCACATATGTGCAGCCGGGCCACGTGGCTGGAGATTACCTGCAGGGGGTTGCCTGGGGGATAAGAGCTTGTTATCATTATGGGCAGCAGGAACACTTGGTGAGGGATTGTCAGCGTTCATTAGAGGATATTCTGGCAGCGGGTATTATATAGCAGCCTAGGGGACAGACGAGTGCACGTGGTCGAGGGACAGATGGCAGAGGATGGGGCTGAGGATAGGCCTGTGTATATGCCTTGATGCATAGGACGCTCAGGCGCCTAATGCAATGATTATAGGTATGATTTCGGTCTGTTCTCTAGAAGCTTATGGATTGTTCGATCTTAGTTCCACTTATTCATATGCGTCTATGAGTTTTTTGGCCCAATTTGATAGACAGCCAGAACTGTTAGAGCATCAATTTTCTGTAGCGACTCCAGTTGAAGAGTTGATCTGGGTGACTCTTGTATTTAGATCTAGCTCGATTCAGATTGCTGATAGAGACTCCACGGTGAGCTTGATTTTATTAGATATGCTGGAGTTTGATGTGATTTTAGGTATGGATTGGTTGGCATCATGTTATGCCACCCTGAACTGTCATCTTAAGACAACGAGCATTGATCTGCTAGGGGAGACCTCGTATATTTATCAGGGTGACTATTCATTGACTCCAGCCCCTATCATATCTTTCATGAGAGCTCAGAGGTTGCTCAGCTAGGGGTGTTAGGGATTCCTGGCGACCGTTTTGGACACGTAGTTGGAGGGGCCGTAGTTAGGGAGTATCCGGATGTTTTTCCTAAGGAGCTTCCAAGCCTATCACCGGAGAGGGAGATAGAGTTTTGCATTGACCTGTTGCCAAGTACTCAGCCAATTTCTATACCTCTGTATCGTATGGCTCCAATGGAGCTTAGGGAGCTTAAGGGGCATCTCTAGGATTTGTTGGACAGGGGCTTCATCAGGTTAAGTACCTCTCTTTGGGGGGCACCAGTTCTATTTGTCACGAAGAATGATGGTTCTCTAAGGCTTTGTATTGACTACTGGTAGTTTAATAAGGTTACGGTGTGTAACCGGTACCCACTATCAAGGATTGATGATTTGTTCAATCAGTTGAGTGGAGCTAGCCATTTTTCTAAGATAAATCTTTGATTCGGGTACCACGACAGGAGGACATTCCTAAGACTGTTTTCTAGACCTGATATGGGCATTATGAGTTCTTGGTGATGTCCTTTGGGCTAACGAATGCCCCTACAACTTTTATGGATTGATGAACAGGGTATTTTGGGCCTTCTTGGATAGATTTGTTATTGTCTTCATCGATGATATTCTTGTATATTCAAGGAGTGAGGAGGAGCATAGCGCACACTTGTAAGAGGTCTTGTGAACGTTGAGGGAGTATTAGTTGTATGCTAAGTTTTCGAAGTGTGAGTTTTGGCGTGACAATATGGCATTCTTGGAGCACATCGTATCTAGAAAGGGGATCACAATGGATGCCCATAAGGTGGAGGCAGTGCAGCGGTGGCCGAGACCTTCATCTATCATGGAGATTCGTAGTTTCTTGGGTTTAGCAGGCTACTATAGACATTTTGTACTGGACTTCTCGAGGATAGCCACTCCGTTGACTAGATTGACCAAAAAGTGGTCAAGTTCCAGTGGTATGAAGCATACAAGGAGAGCTTTCAGAAGCTCAAGGACTGTTTGACCATTGCACCCGTATTAGCTTTGTCCACAGGGACCGGTGGGTTTTTTGTCTATTGTGATGCCTCTCGGGTAGGGTTAGGATGCATTCTGATACAGTACGGATGAGTGATTGCTTATGCCTCCTGATAGCTGAAGAGGCATGAGTAGAACTACCCTACCCATGACTTGGAACTTGTAGTAATGGTTTTTGTACTTAAGACTTGGAGACATTATCTGTATAGTAAGCCGTGTGAGGTATATACAGATCATAGGAATTTGAAGTATATATTCGATCAGAAGGATCTGAACCACTACAAAAAAAAGGGGTTTAGCATCATTAAAATTTGATGCAAAATGTATGAATATTGTTGCAAAATGAATTTGTAACAAAAGTAAAATTGATGCAACGTTGTTGCAGAAAGCTCCGTTGCAAAATGTAATTGTAACAAAATTAGTGTAACTAAATTTGTTGCAAAATGGAAGCACATTTTGCAACAATTAATTTTGTTACTTATTATTTGCAACAAAAAATGTCTTTTTTGCAAAATAAAACTCATTTGCAACAATTATTTTGTTATTTATTATTTGCAACAAAAAATATCTTGTTGCAAAATGGAAATCATTCCGTAACAAATGATGTTACTTATTATTTGCAACAAAAAATGTATTGTTACAAAATCTAATAATTGAATTTCAAATATTATAAAAATATAATATATTTTGCAACAATTAATTTTTTTGTTAACTGTTTTTTTGCAAAAATATTTATTGTTGTTCAGCCTAATCATTTAATTGCAAATATTATAAAACATGAAAATTATTTGCAACAATTCTTTTTTTTTTTTGCAACAATATTTATTGTTATGTAACTAATTATTTAAATTCAACAATTAT
Organism: Thlaspi arvense; assembly: GCA_911865555.2. Classification (NCBI taxonomy): domain Eukaryota; kingdom Viridiplantae; phylum Streptophyta; class Magnoliopsida; order Brassicales; family Brassicaceae; genus Thlaspi; species Thlaspi arvense. Next base: position 301,352 of record CAJVSB020000734.1, read on the forward strand.
AAATTTATGGAAGTAAATTGCAACAATTCATTTTTTATTATTTTGTAACAATAGTTATTGTTATTGAACCTAATTTATTAATTTCAATCATTACAAATTTATAAAATAAATTTTTGTAATTGCAACAATTCCTAAAAAATAAATGTTCATAATAATTTGCCCTACAATCCAATAAATAAATATTTTTACTAACTATTTAAAAACATTGAATCAGTTCTGAAAAATTAACAAATCTTTCAAGCTATTATTGGACACCCTAAAAATATTATAGAAAACTCAATTCATATTACACCATCAACTCCAAGCCAAGTCATCTTTCACCATCAACTCCAAGCCAATCATGTCTTGCTAACCAGTTGATAGTAGAATGAAGTAGTTTCTCACATATTTGTTGAGTTCAAGTCAAGCTACAAAATAATAAAATTGGATATCAATAGTTAAATTAATGTATTGAAAGAAATAAATTGTAATAAGGCAATTATTTTGCAATATATTCACACATAAAGCAAAATTATGACATAAAAACAAGACGTTACTAAATTCAAACCAAACATATGAGTTAATTTCAAATATTAATTTATAATCAAAATTATATACTATTTTAGCATCATATAATGAGGTAAAAATATTCAACATATTATAAATAGTAATATAATAAATTTCTTTAAAGCAACTTACATTTATTGCTTGACCATTTTGAAGTTTGCTCAAGAAAGCTTGTAGTGTAACTTGCATCTTAACTTGCATCTCTACTTGCATCTTAGTTTGTATCTCTGCATTTTAAACCTCCATATCAGCGCTAATACATGCTAACTCTTCTTCTTGCTGTACTCGTTGCAGATCAAGTTGTCCTTTCAATTCTTTGACCTCCTTGTTACCTGATCACGTTCTTGAGTAACTGTTCCAATTGAGCTTCTATCCTAATCTTACGTTTGATAGGTTTAGGACAATAGCTATGGCAAGTCTTCTCATTCATCACTTGCATAAAAGCTTCATCAATAGTTAAAGTTGAAGGATTTTCTCCATTTCCAGATTCTTCCACTAGTATTGTGACACAATCCTACAATATTGAAAATTTTCACACACAATTCATGCACTAATTCTTTAGCAATTATTATATAGAACTCATTGCAAATGTAAAAACTAAGTCATATGGTTTAAATAATATAAATATAAAAAAAGTAAATTACACACATCAACTTGTTGTGCTTTTTTATTGACCCAAGTGCCATCACTCTTCATATGTGTTATTTGCTACATTCTCATGCATACTAGATTTTTCTCTAGTAATAGGATTTCTCTGCACAGAAAATTTAATTATATGATATATAGCAATAATTAACACAATACATTAATATATAGTATCTTACTTTGTAATAACAAAAGAGCCTTAAATGTTTTGCAACCAGCAATATGAGGGATCATATGCTTCTTCCTATTCTCCTTGTTTCTTGAACTAACTACCTATATTAAGTTAATCAAATAATAAAAATTTAATTAACCACAATATATTTGTAATTCTTATTTATATTTTAAAGTTTTGTATCATCATACCTGAAAGTTAGACGTTCCAAAATAGTTCACTAGATATTTCTACTGATCAATGGAGACAGTTGTTGGACAATGTGCCAAACGCTTCTCATCAGTATCATACTTTCTATAGTGCTCATGTAAGCGTACACACCAAACTCGATAGGCATTATTAGCTAATGAATTTATAACTTTGCGCACAATCTCATATTAGGTTTGTCAAATTTTTCCTATTAATTTATATAAGATTAATTAATAAATTTCAATAATAACAATATAAGCATAAATGCTCTAATTATATTTCAAAATAATGTGCTCTTAATGCGTAGATCATTACCAAAGTGAGGTCACATATCTTCTCTTTAATGTCATTATCAACTTCTCTCTCCATTTTTTTCTGTTAGTGAGCATTTATTCTAGTAATTACTCCAATCTCAGAAGCAAACTTTTCAGCATTTATACAAATTGCAGCTAACTCCTCCATTTGAATTGTTACTGGTAACTTTGTTGTCCCACTTTTTTTCTATTGCCTTAATAGTAGCAATATCTCTCGAGGCTTTTCTTGGTTTTTTTTCATTGCCTATATAGTTCTAGAAAAAAATCAACAAATTAATCATAAGTACAATATTTCTTATAAAGGAACATAATTTTTTATATGTAAAAATATAATTACATAAATTCAAAATTTTGTTCAAAATTACCTGATGTCGGTGCTAATTGGTAAGATGAGGCCATACTATTATTTTGTTGTACCTGCTGCAATTTCTGAGATGCCATCATGATAAATTTGATCTTTCCAACAAATGTAACAACTAATAGACAAGTAATAAACAAATAAAACTATTAATAAAACAAATTTCATACTCTTGAAAGCCAAGAGTCTTGGATACTCCAACTAGGGGGTTCCACAAGGAATCCAATGCAAGGCTCTTGAAAGCATATGTGCACATAGGCATCCCGAACCTCTAATATTAAAAGTTAGAGGTTCAAGTGTGGCCCAAGTGTGTTCATGAAACAGGTGGCCCAAGTTCTTAATCATATTATGTCAAAATAAATTTATTATGGTAATATTACAAATAAATACAAAATATAGGGGATGAAAACTGTATACATTGGATTCTTTCATATTTATTAGTGGATTCTATCCTGGAAAAGGTTCCCTCCTATCAGTATGTTCCCCAAATGCTCAGTAGGGACCCTATTCCATTTTGGATGGATTTTGATTAAAAGCAAGGATTTGAAAACTATCACCTTAATGCCTTCGAAATGGTTTACACAATTCCACGTTTCATCAATCATTACAGCCTCACCTCCACTCCTTCAAATTCTCCAAACAAAGACATTCAATTTTTTTAAAGAAATAAAACTTCCTAAAACTAATAGAGTTAAAAGAAACCAAAAAAAAAATAATTACTATTTCTCCACATTTTTTGAAAGCATTTTGTGTGCCATATATAGGAGAAAATTTGTTTTCAAAATCATATTCTTTGCAAAAATTACTCTTGTTAGAAGGTGATATGTAGTATTCCATAAACCCAGAAAGTTTTCTCACTACAAATTTCTCTCTCCTCTTGCTGCATGTAGCATGAGGCCTTCTCTCACTACAAATTTCTCTCTCTTCCTGCTGCATATAACATGAGGCCTTCACCAAACAACAGATCTAAGCACTGGGCGTGTAGGCATAAGATAACAAATGCAAACCAATCACAAGAACAAAATGAAATTGACGATTACAAGTCCATGAAAAATTAAGGAAGATACCTTAAACAATCGGATTCAAGTTAAAAGAGTGAATCAAACAAACCTTCAAACCTATTTCTCAAATCATCTGGATCCCCAATAACAGAATCTCCAAATCTGCTTTGCTCGACCCCGGGTAGTGCAGCAGAGTCGGGTGACGCTGTATTTATCTTAATGGATGAAACAGAGCAACTAGATCAATATATGAGAAATCAGTGTAAAAAACCAACGATTGTTGATTGGCAATCAATGGAACTTGTGGTTGGAGAGATGCATAAGCATAAAGGAGAAGACGAGAAAAACTGTCAATCTATGAAGATGGAAGGGTTTTTGTGGGGAGTGGTGGAGGAAAAAAGAGGTTGTTTGAATATTGGATGGAGGGAAAGAAAAATTTCGGGAATATAGGTACTGGTGCAAATTATAATATAATTTAAATAAATAGTTTTTAGAAATGGCGGGGCGTATCCAAGGCAAGAGGGTTTTTTTCTTATTTTTTTGGTTTATCGCCTTGATGAGAGAATTATTTTTTTTTATATTTATTGGTTTATTTTTAATTTTTAAACAAAGACCACCTATAAAAGTGTGTTTTATCAATCCACCTATTTTTAATTTTTCTTTGTTTATTTTTACTTTTCCTTGGTAAATTTTATCAACTACCCGTCTATTTTTAATTTTGGTTTGTTTATTTATTTTTAATTATTTTTATCAAGTTTATTTATTAATAACAAAAATAAATCAAATTAATTAATCAAATCTAAATGCTTATGAATTAAATAAAATAATGCTTTAATATGAAGATAAATTGAAAAAATAAATCTTATATACTAAGTAATAATATTATTATTGTATTATTGAACCATACATCAAATAAAAGACTATTTTTTTATTAGAGATTTCATGTTTAAATATCCTAAATAGGCCATATCTAGTAAGTATTAGTTTAAACAGAAAGAAACAAGACTATATTAGTTGACTACAATGAATTAATAACAGATTATACAGCAACCAAAAGCTTGGAGATCTTCAAAATAGTAAAAATTAATTTTTGTATCATAAATAATTATGCAATGGAAGCCCTTTATCAGATTCTAATGTTGACACCTTTTACTCATTCGAGGCTATTGCTAACATTGCCTTTCTCCACTTCTTGTGACACTCTACTTCGCTTTCGATTTCTTCACCCCAAGGACTATTGCAAATTATCAAGCTAACGTTTGCTTCTAATTACTCTTCCGATCGACTTTTTATTCTTTAATTGCAAGACTCTATGTTTTTTAGAACGTCTTATTTTTTTATAGTCATAATTTTTGAAAAGCAATCAAAATAAAATTTTACTAAATATTATTTTTTATATTTTGCATTGAAATATATCTTATTCCAATAACTCATAATTTTGCATTGAAATTTATTTTTAATATATTCTAATTTCCTCTTATTTATAAAACAATTCCTAAAGATATAGAAAAACATTAAAATAAAATTTTTAACAAACTATATTTTTTTATATTTGCATTGAAATATAATTTTTATTACAAAAACACATAACTTTTGCATCAACGTACATTGTTGTTGCAAAATTAATGATTTTCCATATCAATATATATTTTCATCACAAAAACTAATAACTTTACTATTTTTTTTGCATCAACATATATTTTCATTATTAAATACTTTTTGCATCAACATGTATATTTGTTACAAAAACTAATAATATTTTTATCAATATATTTTTTTTGTTGCAAATACTATTTTTTTTGCATCAACTATATTTTTGTTGCAAAAACTTATACTTTTGCATCAAAAAATCTTTTTGTTACTAACAAATTTTTGCAACAACACGTTATTTCGTTGCAAAATATTAATAATTTTTGCAACACCATATCATTTTGTTGCAAAAACTCAGGGCTTTTGCATTAACACATATTTTTGTTACAAAAACTAATACTTTTGCATTAAAATATATTTTTGCTGCAAAAATTAATACTTTTTGCAACATAAATATAATTTTGTTGCAAAATGTACAACAATTTGCATCAATAATATAATTTCATTGCAAATTAGATAGCTTCTTCCATGTTTTGCAACAACATATAGTTTTGTTACAAATAGCATAGAATTTGCAACAAAATTACAAATTGATGCAAAATTATTGTTACAAAAGCTAGGTTTTCTTGTAGTGACCTCAGGCAGCGGAGGTGGATAGAGTTTCTCAAGGGTACAACTGTACGATTTTGTACCACCCAAACAGGGCGAATGTTGTCACCGATGCTTTAAGTAGGAAGTCCATGGGGAGCTTGGCTTTATTACTCTGGTGAGACAACCTTTGATAGCACCACTGTACAGTTTACATGACGACAGCATACAGTTGGAAGTGGAGGATAATAGACGATTGCTAGCGCAGTTATAGGTATAGTCGTCCTTGATTGACAGAATCAAGGAAGACCATGGCAAAGATGCTAGACTATGTAGGCTCAAGGAGGAAGTTTAGGTAAGTAAGAGTATAGAGTTCCAGGTGGACACAGAAGGGGTGCTTCGTTGTGGGGCCGATTATGTGTGCTGGATGTGGGTGATTTGCGATAGAGAATTTTGTCAGAGGCACACAGTTTTAGGTACACTATCCACCCTGCTACCACCAAGATGTATTAGAATTTGAAATAGTTTTACTAGTGGAGGGGATGAAGAGGGATGTAACCAACTTTGTTTCGAGATGCCTAACCTGTCAGCAGGTTAAGATTGAGCACCAGAGACCAGTAGGGCTACATCAACAGATAGAGATATCAGAGTGGAAGTGGGAGAGCATTACCATGGATTTTGTGACTGGACTGCCCCGTATTACTAGCGGGTGTGACTCTGTGTGGGTTATTATTGACCGACTGATGAAAATCGCACATTTTTTCTAGTTAAGACGAGTTATAGTGTGACCTAGTATGCCCAGTTACATGTGGATGAGATCGTGAGGTTACATGGAGTACCTTGTTTATCATCTCTGATAGAAGGTCCCAGTTTACCTCTCGAGTTTGGAGGGCATTTCAGGAGCCCCTAGGGACCCGATTTAGACTTGAGTACAGCATTCCATCCACAAATAGATGGACAGTCAGAGAGGACAATACAGATTTTGGAGGACATGCTGTGAGCTTGCATCATGGATTTTGGAGGCGGATGGAGTCAGTACCTTCCTTTAATTGAGTTTGCGTATAATAATAACTATTAGTCCAGCATATGGATGGCACCGTTCGAGGCTTTATATGGTAGGCAATGCAAATCTCCAATTGGTTGGTTTGAGGTTAGGGAGTCGAGATTGCTAGGATCGAATTTGGTCTGGGACGCGTGGACAGAGTGCAATCAATTAGAGATAGACTATTTGCGGATCAGAGCAGACAGAAAGTTATGTTAACCACCAACATCGCCCTTTGGGGTTTGCTGTTGGAGACCACGTCTTCCTAAGAGTTTCTTTAGATGAAAAGCATGGTCAGATTTCACAATAGGGGTAAGCTCAGCCCCTGTTATATGGCCCATATAGATTCTAGATCGGGTTAGAGGTATAGCGTATTGTTTTGGCTCTTTCTCCAGAGTTGTCGATGGTGCATCCTATGTTCCATGTTTCTATGCTGAGGAAGTACATACCAGACCTTTTGCACGTGATCACGCTACATGATGTATAGCTAGGCCAAGATTTATCGTATGAGGAAAAGCCAGTACTATTCTGGATTGACAGGTAAAGCAGCTTCGCTCGAAGGAGGTGTTCCCTAAGTGAAAGTGTTGTGGAAGAGTCAGACCTCGGAGGAGGCCACCTAAGAGTCTAAAGAAATTATGCACCGAAGATGCCCACACTTGTTTGGTATGTAATTTATTTCCTTGTTTCAAAATTCGAGGATGAATTTTTCTTAAGCGGGGGAGAATGTTATGGCCCAATAAGGAAAATTTTAATTAATTAAAAACTAAATTAAGAAAAAGGGGGCTAATTAAATAAATTTTAAAGACTAGGGACTAAATTGAAAGAGAAACAAGAAGCGAGCACTTGATAATAAAAAAAAACTAAGGATAAGGGTAAACCGGGATAAGGGTTGATTGGGGATAGTAAGGATTGAATAAACTGAAATTATTTAATTAAATATTTAGGGTTAGGGTTTTGGGCAGGTGAACTGGCCAGATTTGACTAGCCGGTTCGAGGCTTTTCAGGCCGTTCTCTAAGCAGTGGACCAATTCCTAGTCTACTAGGACGAGGGCTATCCGACCAAATGGTTTCAGTAAATTTTGGATGGCTGGTTCAAGGTGAACTGGCCAGTTTAGTGTGGTGCCTTTTAGGCGGTTGGTTCACCAGCTTTTAGGCTGATTCTTGGAAACGTTGAATCGGTTCCCAGTTCAACATGATGAAACCTAGTTAGCCATGTAGTTTGGTGATTTTTGGGTGACTGGTTTAAGGTGAACTAGGCTCAGTTCGCATGTCGATGCTTAGGATTAGGGTCCTGGCCTGGTTTAGGGCCAGTTCAGAACCTTTATAGCTGGTTCAAAACCGGTTCTTAGGGTTTTGAGGCCTCTCGAATCTGATTTTAAGGTTTTCATGGCCGATCAAGTTGAGTTTGAGGTAGATTTAGGCTGTTTTGAGCCAGTTCGAGGGTTTTGTGTGGTCGGTTTGTCTACAGTTTGGGAATCGTAGAGGTTGGTTCTTTATCGTAAAGGTTTTGTGAGCAAAATTGTTAGGTATTAGTGAGTTACATGGGTTTCAGTGATGGTAGTGGTGCCTTGAGATGTGTGCTTAGGTGTCGGGTTGGGATTTGAGCCAGCTTGAGATTTTCGAGTTTGTTTCTCGTGCGAACTTTGGTGATGGTGATGGTTTTATGTGGTTTGATTGCAAATTCGTTAGTAGAGGCACACCCAGACCATCGAGCTGGGTGAGGTGACCTGGGACTTTACTTTTTGACTTGACCCATACTATGAGTGATGATACCTCTCTATTCATGCATTTTGCATTATGTTTTCTTAGCATGATGGACTCTATATTTCTTATTGTATTTCACTTATACTACTTTGAATAATGTGTTATATGTTTTATAAATTGACAATGAGCTATATTAGTACATTATTATCGATTTTTGTGACATGACTATGTATGCATACGTTTATACTTGTTTGACCTGACATGTGGGAGTCATGCTATGTGATGAGGCTGGGTTACTCCGGTCATGAGATGGAGGATGCCTTTGACTGAGAGCGTGGCATATGATTGAGTTGAGCTCGATCATGAGATGAAGGATTCATTTGATCGAGAGATGGCCATCTGATATATTTGTGATATCTCCAATTATGAGATGGAGGATGCCTCCGATCGTGAGAGCCATAAGGCTGAGGTCTTGTGGCGAGATTTGTTGTGCTCCCACATGTTATTTTGATGTTTATACCGCTCACTATGTATGTATGTATATGTATGTTTTGGTCTGATTATGTGATACATATCCCACCATGCATATTTTAGGCATCATCCTTATTCACTGAGTTTCGCAACTCACACCTTATTATCTTTTCAGATCGACTTGACTATTCGTTACCAGATAGCAGTGTTTTCAGATCTGCATTTCGTAAGTCGATCAATGTACGGGCAATGTCCTTTTGTTATCTATTTTTGTACTCTAGTGCTCCCTATATCTCTCAAATAGGATCTTGTTTGTATTTTGGATTGCATGATGTATATATATGGATTGTTTGATCTCTGGGTATGGTTTTGTA